>JAQFXU010000889.1:0-38192 GCA_034693705.1 Spatulosminthurus flaviceps
AAGGACCCTGCCAGTGTGAGCACTGGCACTGTTCAAAACGTGCCAGTGTTCAGCCACTGGCATTGTAGAACACTAGCTACGCCTCCGCATGCGGACGAATGCGGAGGATTTTTGAGTTTTGCCGGTTATCTAGAACTCAGCCACTTTTCCTTTTCCTTAGCCGGCGACATGCAGAAAATAGTAGAAATTCCTCCGGACATGGACATGACGACGTTATTATTCGCTGCTTGAGCCGTTCATAATGTAACTTCGCCCATTTCTTTTCCTGATGTTCCTTAAATTGATTATAATGGGGTGCGAAATGCCATAATCAAACCGGGGGATCTGCTAAAGCCCATTTAAAATATTGAACAATTAGCGGACAAAATTCAAAAATGTCGTAATGTTTAAAAAGTCCAAAAGGTTGGAGATTTTTGAATTTTTCGAAATTTTTGCGACTTAAAAATTCATTGGCATACATGTGTGCATTGCTCTCTCATTTACCATACATCCTTCAACTCTCCAATACTGCTATTATATTACGAAAGTTACTTAATATTATTTTGTTTACAGAGGTGTAAATACCAACGCAACGTTAATAGTGATTTTTCATGAAGACATTCGCACCTATTTAAATATAACATACACCGGGAGATGGATGCACTGTTCCAACTGTAGAGCTTGAAGTTTCCAACGGTCCTATAGTCTTTCATTTCTGTAGCTAATAAAAACATCGTTGACAATAATATGAAAAATTAATAATACATTTAAAATTAATTACCTTACATCGCATCTACGTTTGATTCATTCATATGATAAAAGAGATGTTTGCCGTCTCAAGTCTCAACTGATGATCCCTTGTTCGTTCTTTTAATATAGACCACGAACGAGTGTCAAAGCTGGGATCCTTTAAATATTATTATGTATTTTTGTATCTCCACATTTGAATTTACAAAGAAGTGAACGTGAGTCTGAAAGACCACCCAAGTCTCTTCTGAACCCCAAGCCTAACACATATTTCTTAACTCTTTCCTTTCAGCATTTCTCAATAGACGCTCATTTTTAATTAAATAAGTTGGGCTCACACAGTGACATTTCCTAGCAGAATTTTAATATGCGCCTTCACAGATTGACTCCGCTCCACACTCATTCAGCATGACCACTCAAATAATTTCAATAAGATACGAAAGCCATCCTTACTTAACTCTGCTTTTATTCTTCAATGATACAATTCTATGTAGCATGGGCCTGAACTTTGAGAAAATGTAATTGAAAGATGAAGCTTGAGAATTGAAAGAATTGATTCCTCTCATCTGAACGTATTTGTATGCAGAGGAGTGGAGAGACGCAACTCAAACATGACGACTTTATAGACTAATAATTACAATTAAGGCATATTTGACTCAGGGCCCAAAGACAAAAGCCAGGAAATTTTGGCATTAAAAACAAGCTTTCCCATTTCGTCTAATTAACAAAGCACATAATTTTCTGGTAGAAGTCAGGAGTAAAACTAGAACATTAATCACTTGAAGTCATTCAAGCCTCCAGTCTCTCAAGCCATTCTCACACATTAAGAGGAGGAAATCTTCTGAAGGTCTCTTAATTGATACTCGATAGATTTATTGGTTTGCTATTAAGACTAAAACCACTAAGTCCAAGGAAACTTTCTCAAACCTTTTTTTATAAATATTTCATACATGAGAATTATATTAGAAGTAAATGCTGGTTAATATATTAATGCTACGAACTTGCTCCTCTTTCGAGTACAAAAAAGGGATATTTAAGTGAACCAACTTGTTCGTTCAGCCTTTATCCACTTGAATTTCGGCAGTTGGGTTGTCTTATAGCGGAACATGACACAAACATTTTCATATTCGTTAGGTGCAGGTGACGGATTAGATATGAATACAAACCAGACTTGAGTAATTACTTGACTTATCATTACCCCCAGCTTCGAGTCAAAACTTTATTGCTTCTCTTGGGTGCTCCTTTTGCAATGTAATTTTTTAACATTTTATTGCTGCTCCTCATGTGCCTCTAATAATTCTTCCCAAGACCGTACTCATATTTACACTGAAAACTCAAGCTTGCGATGAAAATTCACTCAGAGTGGGACTTTCTTAACATCACCAATTAAAATTGAGATCAAGAGCTACACGCAACATTTTATTGCGTTTTCTGATGTTATTTTATAGAACTTTAAATGCCTAGTCCGGATCAATTCACTTGATCCTAAAAGGAGCGCTGAATTTCTCGTCAATTGCGAATTATTCCTAAGTGGAGATTCGTTTTGCACAACAAATTTTTAAATATTGGAGAGTCAAGTTGGGAGACATAAGATAAGATTGCAAAAGCTACAATAATTATAATAATGACTTTCAAAAGCTTTTTCTCCCCGACCTTTAGACATTCGGCTTTTTATTATGGCTTTAATCCATTACGGGCTATCATAACTACGAAGGAACCTTGCAAAGGAAGGTACTGTATGATTACGCCTCAGTCAGTTTTGTAATATATGAGGATGTTTTGTGGCGTCCCAGATCCACAAGGAAGCTCATCAAAGGCACATACATTTATCACAGTTGATATAGTTGACCACATGCAGATGATATCCCATAGCAATGGTCATTACGCTATGTTGGCATCCGAAAGTTGGATTAAGTTGACATGTCTTGGGATTCCCAGGGAAGATCCGGAATACAACATAAAAATTCGAGACAGACAGATTTTTTATCACTTGACACCAAACGAATCACCAAACTCCACGTATCTCGGGATTTCCATATAAACTCTGACATTTTTTTCCATGAATTTACATTGTATGTATCACCTACAAAGTATGTATAAATGTAATTTTTTCTCTTGTTTGAGGCAATCAAGCGTCAGATTTACACTCCTCAGATTAGTGTTCCATTGTCACGTAAAGGACTACTGTTCTGGTTCCAGTTTTTTCTTCTTGTAGTAGATAATTTTGAAAATTCAGTCTCCAAAGTAACGTATCTCTTTCATCCGGGCTGCGGTCTTAAGTCTCATTTGCATTAATTAGATCTCTTCTCCCTGTCTATCAATTTCGGCTGTCTCTCAAGTCCAAGCCTTTTTTTCACCATTAGATTTTTTCCAGGGAGTGTAACTGTATATAGCCAAGTACTAATCGAAATTTGATTGTCAGATAATATGTAAGCGGTGTAAAACCGCTTCTCGGATTTAAAAAAAGGTTTTGTCGTGGTACCCATTGTTCTATCTGTATTAGATGCAGATACGAGGGAACATGTCTGCAGGAAACTAGTAGTAGCCAACTATAGATTATTTGTAGCTATAGGGATCATAAAAATTTCACATGCATACACTAACGCATGCATAAATACTTATGCGGGTACATTGTTATATCCATTACAAGAATATTTTTGTAAACTTTCCTGTGAGATTGGGCACAAAAAATTATACTCTTAAGACTGTAATGCTAATTTGATAACATGAGGTATTTGCACAACTGTTTAGCATATTGTGACAAGGGACTTTTGTAATCAATCAGTTCCACTCATTGATATGCATAAGTTATTACAAAGCTTTGAGAACAGATGTCATGGAAATTTGTGCTGGTACTCAGCCATAGATTTGGTTTGAAATTATGTGAAATGCCCGAAACCATATTGAATCTAGTGTCTCACCAATTTTCTCTTGAGACTATAAAACTGTGCAGAGGAACTTTTCTATAGCTATGATTTCTACACACATAAAAATCTTATGTAAATGCAATTAAATATTGAATCGTTTGGAAGATTTTTAAAAGACAAAACTCGCCCAACTACTCAATAATAAAATAAAACTTTGGTCCTTGTAATATTAATAAAGTAATCTCATATGTTCCAAAAAATTTAATTAATTTGTCAGAGCTCTCTCACCGAAACCAATTAAATTTCATAGCAATTATTAAGGATTCAACGTAAAAACAACGACAGAGCAATTAAAATTAGTCGGGGTTTTTATGATTGCAAAGGACTTTTTATTGGTGAGTGAAATAATAATTGGAAATGTTTATAGTGGCATAAATTGAGGTTAACCTTGTAAAATTCGGAGTAAGAAAACTTTGTCATTGATTATACTCAAACGAAGGAAATTCTACGTTTGTAGAGGCAATTATTTTTTCAATGGATGCTACTATGTACAGAGGCAGGAAAACCCCGGAGGAACCCACACATGTCGGAAAATTGTAAATGGCAAAGGATCGGCAAATACTGATGGGAAGGGCTAATAATACTAATTGTATAAGCTGAAATAGGTCTCTGTTGCCTAAAGTGCAAATATTATGCTCGTGGTTTAATTATGATAGAAACTATTTTCATTGAAAATTGCTGACTAATTGCAAGAAAAATTTCTTCAGGGTTTTTGGTGGATGTAAAACTATAAACCATAATGGTACACTGAGTTTCTAGGCTATTCGCAAAATGGTAACAAAGGATGCATTTGTAAAGAATGGGTTGATCCAAGCATCGTATGTAGAAATAAGATGTGCAAAAATTTTCGGAGCAGTTTCTCAAGGCCAGAGGAATAGCCCTGCACTGGAATAATGAATGGACTCCTATGATTATTCAAGTACGTGTTTGTAATATGCATGGGCTAAGAATACCCTTAAGGATATATACCATGAGGGAAACTTTTCAAAGGAAATCCTTGTAAGAAAAAAACGACCATCTGCCAAAGTAAACAAGTTTCAGTTTAAGGAGTACAAGACATAATGCGCCTGCCAATGATTAGTATATAGAAGCGCAAAAAAGGCGTAAGATGCGTTAGCTCATAAAGGTCAGGGATGAATTATGCTTAATAAGTAGTGATTGGTTATGGTTAACATTCTGTCTTAATAATGCCTCGGCCCCTGTAATAAATCCTTTTTGATCGCAATTCTTCAACAACAGCCAAAAGTATTATACTAGTATAGTGAAGGAGCAGACGAGACCGTTGTCCCTACGCTTAAGTTCCCATCATTAAACTCATCCATCATTGCGTCGAGGACCCCTACCTCTTAATGCATATGAGACCCTCATGTCTAGCTAAAGCTAATCTATATACTTATGTACATTTAAAATACTAAATACAGCTGAATTGACAAAGTCATCCGCACAAATCACGTCACCACTACTCTAAAACTCAAAATAAACATTAATTCTTCATTGCTCGTCTCATCTTCTTGACTCTCCTTCAAAAACAGCATAGCATAAGTTCAATTCGATTTGCAATTCTTCCAGACAACGCATCAACCACAAGGTTTCCCCTCGAAATCTCATCACCACGAAAAACATACACATCATAATTTCTACCACACAAGAAAAGATTTTTACACGAAATCCATCCACCTTTTCCTCATCAAGTGCCATTTCTTCGACAACTTAACACCCCAAATCAGTCTCTACTAAGCCTCGCTATCAATCTCCCCATCAAATGATCCCTTATAATTTATATAGAAGTTATGCAACATAAAAAATGTCACTAATTTCATGTATAAATATCCATACAAGAAAAAATAATTATTACAATATTTTTAACCAGGTAATTCCTTTACTCTCCAACGAGTAAAATCCAACCGGTAGATAAATGTAAAAATACAAAAGCATTCTCGCTTATCTCCTAATGCATCCCACCCTAGATTTATTATCAGAAACTTTTTCTCCCTATAAGCTGCACTTAAAGTGCTGAAGAAGCAAGGCAATAAACTTTCAAGTATCATGTCAGCCCAATAATTTTATCGGCTAAATAAATTCGTAGTTACAGATTGCTTTTCCTATAGCATTGCCACACAGAGACACGCATTCCAAATCAAAAGTGCTTGTTATAAAACAATCATACAATAGCGCTATAAACATAGGTTAGCTATTTATTTTAAAAAAATCCATGTATAATGGCAGGGGTAAAATTAAAGCAATGCTTTCAACTATCCATATAGTTTTTCAAGTGTCATTAAGTCAGGAACTAATCGCCTGGTTTTTCTTACCATTCCTACTTGGCAGGGCATTGGAGTCAAGTGCAAGTCCGTATTTCCTAGTTCAATCAACGTATTTTACATACGTATGTTTAGAATTTATACCAGCCTCACTAGAATCAAGAGGATTTGAATGAAGCAGGAGAATGCAACGGCAAGCTTTGTGGATCGATCTCATTTAGGAAAATATCTACTTGGCTTACAATATCTTGTGTCTTACAATGCAATGCAATTCTGGGAAATAGAATACATATGAGTATGTTATGCAAATAACATCATGCACCCACTAATTGTTTGTAAGATGATGCAGCTGCTATAATATTTATCACGGCTTAAGTATACATACAAGATACAAGAGCATTTGTGTAACATGTAGGAGCAGTTTCGAGACAGAGCTTCAGCTCTGTCTGAAAGCTGGAAGAAGACTGAAGGTACTGCCGATCGGTTGGAGTTGAGGCAAAGCCACCCTCAACTCACGTCAGAAGTGGAGCCTATAGACGTAAACTAAAGCAAAAAGCGCCGAGCACCCAACCTTACTAATACAGAAGAGAAAGAATGGAACTAGGGAAAAAGTCTGAGGAATTGTTGATGCTTTTGTGTGGAGCATTTTACTATATATGATATTCCATAAGAATAAAATAGGATATCATAATTGTATTCCTCCCTATATAACCTAACGAGTTTATAACACCGACGTATGGAGTACGTATATAGTGAGACAGTCCAAAGAGTTTTACTTTTTCCATCGGCTTAAAACTAGAGTTGAAGATAAAGAGCAGAGATACTCCGTTCCATATTGAGAGTAGACTCGCCAGTGCTAGCATCATACATAGCTCTCCTAGCAGTTCCTCTCCATACAACAACTTTGATATAGTGTAGACTAAAACGTGCATTAAAAGTAAATAGGAAGGATACGAGACGCAGGCACAACATTGCCTCGATTGCACTCACAGTGGAACAACTCACTTGATCTGTGCTGTCCCTGTCGTCATCATGCCATAAATCTAACTCCATCCGCGAAAACTTTTTACAAATTAACCCCCACACTTAATTTCCAACAGGCAAAAAGGAATATTTCCAAAAGTTTTCTCACTTTGCCTCATCAACTCTCATTTTTACAAAAAAATAAGGAAGAAGCATCACCAACTCTTTGAAAAAAAGAAACTCTTCTTTCACCGAGAATTCCCTCTATCCTCTCAAGACCTTTTACTTTATCACCGCAAAAAATTTATAATCTGGATCTATCGCCGCCCTTGTGTTTTGTCGGCAAACTTTGTTGTATAAAATAAGTTTTTCTCCCAGGGAAATACCGCTCTACATCAAGAATTTTTATCGGGAATTTTATTAAACTTGCTTTACTTGCATGGAAATTATGTAAGGGTAAGAAGAAAAATACTCAAAAATATAGACATAATACATATTGGAAGAAACGTATTGGAAGAAAAAATTATTCTATAAATTCACTATCACAACATTGAAATACTGAGGTGAAAAATTCCAGGAAGCAAAGATTTCCCGATTAGACGAATATTGAAAAACCTTATGAATCCAGGGCATGGACCACCAAAGAGCTAGAGAGTGTTGGGAGGGCTGGGACTGACAATGCAACTTTATGACTTGTGAGTGTGAAACGCAAATGGGTTGTGGAGTAAAAGTGTGCTGTTGTTGGCGAGACCAAGTCGATAAGAAAATTACATCACGAACCGTTTAAAGAACCGATGATTTTCTATTAATCTTGATCTTGTGCTCAAGACCTGAAAAAGTCCAAGTGTAAAAACAGATCTACTCAAAGGAAACAAATTTCAGTTGTTATTCAACCGGACAAGAAAAGTGTAACATTTAGGATTTTTCTCCCAAAATTTTTAACTCAACAAGAAAAAAAAATTCCGACGTACATATTTCTTGCTTCCTGTTTTTCCTTGAAACTTGATCCTCCGGGAATATCCCTCCGTACTTTTACTCCTGGAACGTACATCTCTACACGCACATATGTAAGCGTGGAAGTTGACATGTAAAGTGTTTGGAAAGGAGAAAACTCTCTGGTTCCCTTCCATGTCAATCTTCATCGAATGGATTTGAGGGAAAAAATCTACCTACATATCAACATAACTTACATCCCTACACTTTTACATTTGGGTGACTTGAACAGATTCTAGCCATACTACAGTGTAATTATGTACATATTGTGTCATCTCCAGTGCAAACCATACTAAATTGGCCAGTAATAAGTTACATAAGAGTGGAAAAAGTTCCAAATGTCACATTTAACTCTACACAATTTCTAATGTTCACTCCATCCTTATTGCGGATGATTCCTGTATCTTTATTTAGAGTCAGTGCTTGAAATATTTGAACCACACAGTATAGTCACATTGCAAATTGAAATGTCACTGACAATTTGATTGTCACTTAAGATCCTTCACACTTGATATAACTTGAAATTTCATGGAATATTCAATGAGATATTAATTACGAGGGAACAACTTCCCATTGAAAAATCTCAAAGGAGGGTATTGTGGACCTATCATAGGACTCTAACGTGTGTAAGAGATCAAATTCCACATGCAGTGTATATGCAATTGTATAAATTAAGGATTTATATAGTGATACTAATTGGTATACATGTAAGAATTGCAGTGTATGCAAGTGTGAGACAAATATATTGATGCTCAGTGTTTCAAGTTTGAAAAAATCTAATAAAAGTGAAGGGAGAAGTACAATGTGAAAAAAGGAGGAGAAGATATGCTGCAGTTTCGATGGTCCCGGTAAGTTAACCTTGCAACAAAAACTATTAATGCATCGTGTCGAGAAAGAGAGAGAGAGAAAGAGTTTTTATCCCATTTTTATTACCTTAATTCCATTAAAGCAGCTGTGCACATGCACAAAAATCATCCTTGGCCAGATAAATAATGAATCTTGCCCTTATGTATGGTGAGGTTTCTCTATATGAGCCCTTTAGCCCTTGTATTTTATATGTGGCAATCTACGTGGACAATGGAGCTTGTAAAGGCTATGAAAATCCCCATCTTTTCCCTCCTCCATGACTTAATCAAATGAAATTCACACAGAGTAGAGAGAAGAAGTTATATGGAAAGATTTCTCCCATCAAACCCTTTTCTCATCACATTTCTCTAACTAAGACATTTTCTTTTTCTACTTCCACTCCATACTCTCTACAAGTATATACATATATAAGTTGGATGGAAAAACATGCAAAAAAAAAAGAAACAGGAAGTCGAAAAAGGTACTTTACCTCTTCAGGAACAATATATATTCAAGCCTGGAGATAAACTCTGGTACATCGTTATCTGTAGAGTAAACCTATAATGTGCCTGTACACACACATGTACTTTTACATTATATATGTACGCAAGTACATACAGTCATCCCAGTAAATTAGAAATTAAGCGGAATTATTCCTTAAGGCTCCAACATACGAGTGATATGTCGTCAGAGTAGAGCATTTATATACACATATGTTTATTATACTGCCACATCCAACACAAACGGTTATAGTTATGGTAAGTATCAGGGACATGATGCAAGCCCCAACTTTTTCCCAACAAATTCACTCTACCATAATTGTCAATCTGGATTTACATGCTCATCAATCTGGCATTGAGAGAAGGGGGAAAATATAAGAAAGTCCCAAAAACTCTGGTAATTCAGCTTTAACCCTTCAGAACTTAAGACTGTAAAAGTTTGTAGCTTTCACAAAATATCGTGTGATTTTTTTTCGGGTAGGATATTTCAACATCTATGCTTGGCTAAATGTTTAACTGAGAGCTTATTAAACCAGTGAGATAAGGTTTTAATGATACAGACTTCTTTTTGTAAATGATGGGACGGGGGGGGGATGTCCTTGCGGGAATAATGACTTCTAAATGCTAATTCCCGATCCGAGTCATCAACTCCCTGCAAAACCTCTTGGATTGGAAGTTATAGCTTTTGTTAACTACCCAATCCCTGCCTTATTCTCACCTCAATACTATAGAGATACTCGAGACGAATATATTTGTCTGTGGAGATCACATATGTATTTTCATCTGTAAATACACACGTCATGATATGTAAATATCTTCACTACTACTTTACGTAATGTATCCATATGTATACATAAAAATTGGTATGTTATTTTTTGTAAGCAAGAAAGAGTATTTATTGAATATTAGCATACAGTTGTTTTCTTGAGGAATCATTGTGGGTTTGGAGTAGCTCTCGGTACTTGTGTTCTCTGTGGACTGAGAAGGAAGTTGAAGTATCGTATAAAAAGATATTATCATTCTTTTTTTCATTCATCCTATATATTTGTTTACTAAATGTTGATTTTATAGGAATTCTGTCTCTCTCTCTCTCCGTCCATTGCTTCGTGTTACGTTCTTGTAAAAAATTCTCTACCATGTGTTTACATTTTATCCTTGTTTAAACTTTTGCTTATTTTCCCTCTTTGTTCATGTAAATATCAGTTTGGAGCTGTTATTTCCAATGGTTCAATATATTTAGATACATATAGACACACACGTAATTATCCAAGTATAATCATAGAGATAGATATATGAGTTAAATACAGTCCAAGTCACATTCCTCCACTAATAACTAGTCACAATGGCTGTAACTTATTTAGTATATGTACGTACCACAAAGTTACATGGATTCTGTATACAAACATTTAATAGCTGGTAAATTTGACTTATCAGGACAACTCCAAAGACTACTACTTCAGTCTACATGGGACTGACAGACAAACAAACGGTGTGCTCACCAAAGAGTAACCATTATTACCTTGATGATGTATTCATTATACACACGTAGGACTCACCCTGGATGAGTATACAATACATATGTGTGTGTGTGTATATGTGCAGAGTCAAAGTGTATAAAAGATAAATTGGCAAAAATAAATCGATGGAGAGTTAACGTGCCTATCTTTTTCCCCCTCTACTCACCCATTCTGTAGGTGTATCTATACATATGACAAATACCTACCTCTATCTTTACACTGAACACATGGACAAGTAAAGGGTATTTTTACGAGAAGAAAATGTGTTGAGCGGAGAGTTCTCCTTATTTCCCTACTTACACAATATAATGTGTTTCCAAGGGTTTTGAAAAAGAGCTGATAATTTAATGCTGCTGAAATTTATGCATGGGTAGCAAAAAAGAATGGAAGAGTAATTGCAGCTTTGGATTTTTTACAAGACGGTTTAACTCCAAGTATACCATTATGTTATTAAATGTTTCCGCCTCCAGTCGTACCGTCCTTGTTCACTTGATGTTCCAGTACTCTCACTCAGCCTTGTTTCTCTATATCATATCTATTATACACATGTAAGTTTAATCTCTATTATTGTAAGGAGGTAAACATTGTAGTGTGGCTCTCTGTATGAACAACGTGTACAATTTGTAGTAATGATCGCTACAAAATGTAGCTCTCCCGAGGATTAGCATCTTTTTAATATATTATACTGCCCATATACTACTCCCAATGAGTAATCTAATGCTTGGCTAATGAGCACCGTTATGAAGGCTATCAAGACTCAAAGGAAAAGCACATGTCATTTTTAGCACTGCATGTGCTACGGCGAGTCAATTTGATGGGTGACCATTTGGATGGATGCTATTCTTATAACACTTTTTCTGGTGAATATATCTATATTTATCTACATTGTAAGTAACGGGATGGATAGGTACATCAACATATGATTTAATGGTAGAAATTGTATTGAAACACACCAGTAATTAGAAGGGCTGCTCCCCACTCATCCAACTTATATTTATTTACACACGGTTTTGCTGATGACACTAATTTCACTCATGTGACTTTTACTAAAATATCTAGTGTAAAAAATTAGTTGTGGACTAAAGAAGTATCGTCAACTGAGAGTGACATTAGCGTCAAATTCACTTCATAAACATTCGTCTGCTTCTAAGCTATGGGTGCATCATTAAATTTTTCCCCTAACATTCAATATTAATATAGCTATAAATATAAATTATTGCATTAGTAATACCTTGAGCAGGATCAATAATACAGAGTCAAGTATCAGGATTCTGTTTCTAATGCCGATGGTTAGTCTACTTAGTTCTTATACTGGCGATATTATGATAGAGTGGGAATCCAAGCCAACATGAGATTGGAATATGTGAAGCTGAAGAAGCGAAAAATCATACGGATGTTCAAATGTAAATCTTTAAGGACAATTAAGCACTTGAGTGCATGACAGGAGACAGGAGTGAGAGTCTATAGACAGGACTGGGATGTTGGATTAAGTGCGTAACATATGTACGTACATAATAAGCATATCCTATATGTCATGCATTCTTACTAGAGCTTTTCCGTTTGTTTTCTAGTTACTCCTTCATACTTGTGCTCGGTTGGTTGGTTTGTCGAAGAGCATCTCTTTTCCTACTTGGTCACATACCATAAATGCTCGAGCAGTTGTCCATATCATAATCATATCGTAACCATTATTTATATGAAAAGGATCCCTTTTCCCCATGGGACTTCACTTTCACTATTATACATTAGTATTAGAGAGAGAGAGAGCGAGAGAGGAGAGAGAGGTATGCGGGAAAAAATCTAGCAGGGCGTTATTGGTACACAACAATTATCTTGTCGAAATTCTCCGGCTGTGCATACATCACAATTTCAAAAGTTAGCTCTATATTTTGAGTAAATGACTTATGTAAAACTTGGCCAGTTACAAGTATAAAATAGATGTTGAGCTAAAAGAGGAGTTTTTTTCAAAGGACAGTGCTCATATTCTATAATAATATATGGGCCGTGGCGTCCTAGGTTGTTAAACACAGAACGTATATATAAGCACAAGTGTGAGGCTCCTTACGACGAGATGACCTCTTATTTTTTATGGTTAGGGTTTTAACTCCTTCCACATTCCTTCCCTACTTAATTTTTGCCATAGTTGTAAGTGCTTGTAGTAATAAGACCCTACTTTTTATATCTTTACTCTCATCCTACAATGTTACTCATCTCCAACATTAACCATCCAACTTCACCATGCCGCCATTCCTATAGTTCCTATATATGTAGATACGGAGATGTTTTTTACATTAGAGATTCTATCCCTCAAAGAGATATTGTATAATACACTATAATAACGCCGTACATACGAGTAGTCATATAAAATCAAAAAGACTACCTGGTTAGTAATTGTATTTGATGATGATCAACTTTCCTCCTCAGCTCAGTCTCTCATCTCTAAGATTTAAGTTATAATCCTTGTATGCTAATGCCATTTAATTTGAATTTCATATTCTAGTTCTTGTTCTTTAATAACGGCAGCAGACGATTTTATTCCTTCGGAATCTCTCTCTCCCACAACATGATAAGGGATTAAGGCTTTCCCATCAATACGACAGTAGTGTGACAAGTCAATGCTCAATTCAGCTCCATATCTATATATACCAAGTCATACAATCCTATGTCGTATGGTGATACTAACTAACACCATGCTAAGGAGACCCGCCTCTATGTGGCATAAGTCAATGGTTATAAAGTGAGACGAAGCATATTGAGTGCAGTTCTGCAAGTGACATTTTATAGATAAGCTCCTATATTTAGTTCACATAGGAAAAAAACCTATGAGTACCTATACAGAGAAATTCTTACTATCATCGTAATTACATATTCTGACGGGCTTCGAACACAGTGACAGTCTCGGCCATGAGACTCGGTTCTATTACATTCCTGAACAGCCATTGCTATTTATTCACTTGCTCAACACTCAGTTTCCAATTTAGTGTCATGAGAAATTCATTTCTATAAAAAATCCTGGGGCATTTCCAATTCCATTGTAAAATTATTATTGATTTTTCAAAACTATCTTTATATGTAATTGAACGTACGTACTTTCTATAGCCAATTCCTTCATATATTTTTTGTGCAATATTCATGTAACAAAATTAGAGATTAAATAATGCAAAATCTGTGGTAAGAGTCCTAAGGGGAAAGTTCAACTCGTACCCGGTTCTGTTCCGTAGATATCCAATGGATACATATAAACCCGTTATACGTGGATGAGTATGAACAGAAAAGCTTTATAAAATCATAATAATAAATATACGCTGTCCTCCTCATTCTCTGTATGTATTGAATGACTTGGTCGTTACCCGAACTTGTCTCTTATTATTACATTGCTCTGTGCTTTTCGCATCTACATTCTAGTCAAAATATAGGATAGAAATATCAAATATTTAGTTGTGTTTGCCACTGAAGACGGAATAAGGTTTTATGATGGAATAAAATCATGAGTAAATAGTAAATTGCATTATGGGACAATGAGAGAGGGCTTGATCGGAGCTATGTATTTGTGTGCACTCTCTAGCCTTTGAAAATTGTATTGTATTTCATCCTCATGTTAATTTAGAAGGCGTATGCATTTCAAGCAATTACATTTCTGCTCTCGGGTAATTTCCTATTTTCCCATCCAACAACAACAACACCACCACCGTTTGCTCGACTCTCTCTCTCGTCTCTTTTCTCTGTTCCTCTGAATGTGGTGTTGGTGTGCTTCAGTGCATTGTATTACAAGGAGCAGCTGCCTCAGCATATAGAGACTCAAGGTCTGGCTCTGTGCACCATTTTGCAGTTACTTTGCTATTTTCTTAAGTTTTTCTCTCTTCACCATATCCCAATCTGTATTATTCTGCAGTTATACTAAAGTAGTAAACGTACATATGTAGAGGTGAATATAGTATAATAATTTGTACAGAAGAATTTTATTTTATATGTAGGGCTCTGTATAGGAGGTAACAGAGGCTCACTCATCAGCTCTTTTGTGTTATCAGGAATGTAATTGCAACAGAAAACCCTTGCATTATTTTACAGAGTAGATTAGCTCTTTGGTACTTTCGTATAATAAAGTTAAGACAAGTGACTCATGAATAGGTTTTGTAATTTAATCATAGAGCCTTTCCTCCTATGCACAAATATTTGGATCAAGATTCCTTCTTCCATGGTTTCCCTTCCTATAAGAAATAGATACTAATTTAATCATACATATAACTATCTATCTCATAGTGAATGAAATTATACCTATATTTTGTACACACATACGATACCACTGCACTCATGCACTGCCCATCAATAGTATTTACTCTTGAGTGGGGTTCCAAAGCTGATTGTAACCTTACATAAAAATAATGATGGTCTTTATACTACTACACTTGCAACCTAACAACTTGCTATGTGCAAGAGAGCTGGAACATGTGAAACTATAAGTTCAAAGGAAATACATACAGACTTTTATTGCCACAAAAGGATATATAATGCTTATTGTTAGTACTGGAAGGAAAGTTGAGGAATAGATGGTCTCAAATAACCAGACACATTGCATTCACTGAGAGTGACTGTGTGAGAGAGCAAGTTGAAGGAACCCATTTCCTTTGTAATTCATTTTTCCCCTTTGAATCCTATTAATGAAATTTGCATTATTTACAGTCTCATTTAATGGTTGATAAGATATAGGGAAAGATATAAGTTAAGAAATTATGAGGAGAAATGTTGGAAAGTCATGGGAGTCAATAATAAATGATGAGGTTTTGTCTTGGAGGGGAAAAAAGCACTTTTTTTTGCCTGAGGGAACCTCCTCCATATGTACTTGATTTATAACAATTACATTTTACAACAACTTAATTACATTTAAGCTCATTTTAAATTGCTGCTTATTTCATTATCTCCCATTGTATATTTTATTTCATCCGACATTTTACCACTTTGTTCACAGCATGTTTAAGTTGAATTAATTATTTAGCAAGTTTTTGCCACAAAAACATATCCATGTTCATTTTGTCAAATGCTTTGAAGCACGCGAAGGTTAGCTCTTTTCTTGAGGTCTATAGCTTTATACGTTGAATTGTGAACATTTAATATTGATGTTTACTTTATGCAAAAACAAGCTCTCTCGCACATAAATATTTTATTTCAGGGAATGTTATTATTCTAAGGAATTGTTTTTGTTCAAAAATTCCCCTGTTTATAGATAGACCATTTTGCCTATGTGTGATGAGCCAAACCATGCATTGTATTTTACTACGGTTCAGACTTATTGGGATTCATTAAAATTATAGCATTAAAATTACTATTGGGAGATTTTTTAAATTCTTCCACGATATTTTGTTAGTAGATACGTAACTACATGCGCATATGGTGCTTAAATTAAAAGAAATATTTTTATAGAGAATTAAAAGCCTCTGCACTTCAATACATAGAAAGCAAATTCTTGAGAATTGGAATATAAAAGGCTTGACATAATTATTTATGTCCTTTTCATGGTCACAGAATCACGAAACCTACGTACGAGCTATCAGATACTATAACATTGGGAATTGGGATAATTACGAGAGCTCGATACAGCTAGGTTTCCTACGTCAGCATGCCCGTACTTCCGTATGAGTCCCACCTAAATCTCAAGACAAAAGCGAGTCATCTCGCAGAAAAGTTTTGGTGAAAAAAAAATTTCTGATTTCTAGCAAGAAACTTTTAGCATTTATTGATGTTGATTCAAGACCTCTTATTTATTCTTCCTTGCAATCAGAACCGTTTGTTCTGTCTCAGGAAAGCTCTTGTTGTTGAACAAACAATAAGAGGAAAACAATACATGTTTGAGCATTGAGGCTTGTAATGCGTTGTTTCAATAGGAAACATTCCTAGCAACGTATGTTTTCCCTTTAGAGTGACACTTCTTGGCTGACTACAATGCGGGTCTAAAATCATTCGGGGCAAAAACCAAAGGGTGATAGAGACTTTTTTCACAACATATTTTCTGGTTATTCCTCCCATGGTGCTTGCTTTAAGGATTAATGGGCGAGCTTACATTGTATTAGAAGAGATATGGTAACAAGTTTCCCTTGCACACACACTGGTAGATCAAGTTTGTTAATTAATAGTTACGTTTGTTCTCAAGATGCATTCCGGCACTTGGCAAGAGTGACATTATGTATGTAACTCTTGACGCACTTAAAGTCAAGAGATGTTTTGCTGGAACCCATGCCATAACTCGTGTCCTTGCCAACTTCATTAGAATTTATTCCTTGGGAAATTAGCTTTTAAAATGACATATCCTCTTCTTTCATTATCACCTGGCAATCTGTTCCAGTCAGGATCAACGCCTAGTTCTCAAAATTGAAGAGGAGCCCACACGTGAGAGTCGACTCATGGCACGGACTGAAATATGCACAGAATCTTGTAATAATAACTATTAGACGTGGAATTTCTCTAATGTTCTTCCTTCATTATATGTAAATAGATAAGGAACCAACAACCTTCAATGTTTTCACTATCAATTAATTCTCTCTGGTCGTAAAGAAAAGAGAGAGAGAGGAATTAATTTGAGATTTTTTTTCATTCCTTCCAGAAGTGTTAAGCAAGGTTCGGGCTTTTTACATAGGCGTTTTCTTTTCCCATGAGCACGGAAATCTATGATATGAATCGGCTTTTGTCCAAGTACATGTGTTTCATTTCAAGGCAATAACAAATTCCCAACTGTTTTGGTATCTCTTGGACTTTTACGCATATCGGCAAGGAAATGTTCAAAAGAATTATGAACATATTTTCAATTCATTTCTGCATCTCTACAAGCTCTGCTGAAACTCAAAATAGTTACAAGGGAAGTTCCAATAGTATTTTTAATGTGCATAAATGTTTAGAAGCTTTAAAAGGGATGAGTTAGGACGTAACATGACATTGGTATAAAAATATACTGTTAAATCTTGTGTAAGACATTTTATATTTTCACGAGTGTTATGTTGCAGGACCCTTCAATCTAAAATTTGACATGCAAAATGAATGTGAGAATGTGTATAAAGTTGAAAGATCATGCAGGTTTTGTTATAGATATTATTTTGTAATGGTATAGACTTTGTATTGATATGTAGATAAATGGAAGTAAGAATAAAAAAAGTGTTGGGGTTAATAACATGTAACGTATTTTTAAATAGTAGCTTTATGGAAGATATGAATCTCCGTAGGTTGAAAAAACAGCCTTGTATTACATGGTGCAACGTATTGAAGCAAGAATGTTTTTAGTAGATGTAGGTTTTTTTTTGTTTAAACATGTCTCATTCTTTTGAAATGTATTTGGTTGAGCGGAGTAAGCACAAGGTTTTTTATATATTTTTGCGGACCAGCTGTGACGGTTTTTTAAACCCTGACATGCGTCACCATACAAGGAACATAAACAGACCTTGGGTTTTGACTTACTTTGTGTCTTTATAGCATTCGAGCCTATTTTAAAATTTCAGGGCATACGTGAAGTTTGTTATGGATTTGTGTATACTGTGTACACGGACAGCTATGAAGTTACATTTGAATATGTTAAAGAGAATTTTTTAAAATTTGTATATAAAAAATGTTAGTTTTTTGGGGAATACTGTATCAATGGAGATGGATTCAGACCATAGGAATTCTGTAAGATGGGAGAGGAATTGCTAGGCTTTAAATGTCAAGTGGGTTAATTCTTTTGCTTTGGCAATAGTGTGGTTTCCCTTCCACCGCCGCCGCCCGCCGCGATCGATATATTTTCTCTTGTACTTGTCTAGTCTCAACTGTTTAACTGAATTTTCCTGGTATGTTCTGATTTTGGGATGAAGTCACTCTAGGGTTTTGTACACCTGGAAATATATAACTCGAGTACTAATAATACAGCTCAATCTTTTATCATTTCCATGTAGGAGTATGGCAAGCTCACCTTTCCAAAACGACTTCCTCTCCGCCGTCCGGAATTGCATTGCCCTTGTGTGTGCTGGTGGCGGGAGCAGAGGAGAAATAATATTTTGCTCGAATGACTTTGGCCTTTTCTTCCTTCACGATTTTTTTTCTCTCTCTCTCTCTCTCTTCTCCACAAGGTTTTATTATGCTCTCGTGCATGTATGTACTTTGAACATGGATCTATGAAGGAGTTTGCCAAATACTCATATGCACTTGAGTTGATCAGGACAGGATGAGCTATTCGGATTTTTTAGAGCGACTATACTTAATTTTCATACCAGGAGCAATTGTTCAGGGTCGCTGGTATTCTTGAGTGCACCTCACTCGGGGTTATTAATGAAATCACAAATTCGGATTGTCAGAGTATTTCCATGTTCACTACTAAAATTTCTATCTACATAATATGCTACATCTACATCACATCCTCAGTTATAGTGAAGCTACGCTACTTTCTTTTGCCGTGTATCCCCCCAAGACAAGTTCCTTGACGTGCGTGAAATACTCGTGATTATGCATAACACCGTCTCTAGTTTTTATTAACTCCAAGTTCCTACTAAATCCTACCCATACCTTTATATAGATAGGTATATTACAAGGCTAAATGATCATCTTCCATAGGAATTACCAAGCTTACTAATTGTACATATGTCAGACTGAATTATGTTTATATTAGTACCTGCTTCTAATGTCCTTGTAAATGTAAAGCAGTAAAGCCCCTATCAGAGAAAATGCTTATCCGAACTCATATGAGAATCGGATCAAGTTCCTTACGCAGGATTACAAGCAAATCCATAGTACCAAGGTTCTTGAGAATAATGCTAATATACCCTACACAGGTACATTTATCTACTAACAAAACCCGTATGTTCCCTTCTAAAATTGCATGTTGGAGTCGTGCTAATTTAACTCACTTTCCTATCTATGACGTCTGTATCGTATCCACATGGAGGCAAATGGAGAAAGAGAGAAATTAATAGGAACATCTACCAGGAAAAATACGACAACTCCAGCAGAGATGAGCTGTGTGCGAGGCATAACCTTGACATTGAAAATTGCCATTGGGTACAGTATGGGGTCTCAGTTCTGGTTTTTCCTGCTGACTACTGTTTTAGTACCTTTCCTCCTCAACTTGTTTAGTAAACACTTGCTGAGGAATTATGGATGGAGCAAGATCGGCTCCCGAATCTCCTCCATTAATTATTACGCACGAAATTGATAAGGAGTACTGGGAGATTGACGTGAAATTATGAGCATTTCTCTTTCTATTTGTATGAACACATGTAAATAAACGGTACTTTAAGTAATTGAAAAACCATTGACATCAATTGACAATGAACTCTGCGAGCTGTTGACAAGTGACGAAACATTTTAGTACAGTTGAGAATATGAAGAATCCAAATTACTAATACGAGTGCAAAAATTCATTTTGTTTCTTCTGTTCCTTCTACATACAAACCCTATTGAAATCATAGAGTACAGATATTTCAGGTATATGCATTATTTCTTGTTGACAAAATACCTTGATAGTTTTAAGACACAGGGTGATTTATTTGAAACTAAAATTAGTGGATAGCTTCTGTGGGACATGTTATTTATTTTATGAATGCTAATATTGATGCAAGGACAAGTACGTATAGATTTGTAGATAAGGAGTAACAGCAATAATATTCAAGTCTTTAAAGATAATTTGAGGACGAACATATATACTAAAAGGCGTTCTGCTCTCACCATAATTGCTCTGGCTCATCTTGCTGAAAGACAAACGAGCTTATAAAGGATTAAACTCCCTTCATAATTTGTCGAGCTCGGTACTCGCTGACATTGCGTATTTGTTGATATTTTGTCTGTCTTGGATACTGTATCTGTTTTCTATATGCTTTGGCTCCCAGCCAGTCATTCTCCCATGCCCACCTATTCTCTCCCATTTACTAATTTTAGTTGGCCCAGGAATTCCACTTTGGATGATCTTACACTAAAAATGTTTACTCACTTTTTAAACTCCACAAATGATACGCTTGTCCGGATGGATTAGCTTTTGAGTGTATGGTGGGTCGCTTGGTGGGCTCAATGTCTAAACTTCTCTAGCTTCAACTTAAAGGAAAGATTTTTCCTTGCACTAGTCCTGGACTTAAGCAGTTGCTACACTTCTAGAGGAGAAGCAGCTTACTTAAATGTACATAACCCGTTTTTTTCTTTCTTCCAAAGCATTAGAAGCTCGGAGGATATTGACTGTTACAATTTTAGGGTCATATATTTTTTGTATTTTGAATACCTCAATTTTTTACACTAATTAAATTACTTCTCTGGTCGGAAGTACTCTAAGGATCGTTAAGGAGATAGGAAGGTCTTAATGGAACTAGACTCTTGGAACTTTTTGCTCCTCCGAGAATTGAATAAAAAAAATTCACCACTTTTATTATTCATCCATATTATGAGTGGAAAAACATATGCATTAAGATACCTCTCCTCAATTAAGCTTGTCTTACGCATTTGAGACTCTGGGAATGATAGCAACGTATACGCATTATTTATGTGAAAGACGACATGATGATGTCGACATTCATGCAAGACTTACTTGACGGTCACTAACAATTTTCTTTCGAAGCGTTTTTCCTTTCCAAAGAGTACAGCTATAGCTAAAGTATAAAAAAACCAAGTAATAAAATCCGAGCTGACATTATCATTTTAAAACACGCTGGGGGTTAATATTTGGTTAAAAAACCGAACCAATCTAATTTTTTTTCTTAAAAGAGGAACTACTTTGAGGAGTGAGCTGGAAAATCGATAGATTTTTCTTCATGAGAATTATTACATAAATTGAAGAGCTAATTAAAAAAAACTCGTTAGGTTGTTGTGATAGCGTAGATATGCGTAACACGTGGAGTCAAAAGTATATAAGGTTTAATGTTTGAGGTCCTGCCAATTTCCACCAACTTATATGCAAAGGAAGGAGATGCTGCTGATCGGGTTGGGAAAAAGTTCAAAAGAGCCGGTGAAGCTACTGTGATGCGTCTTTGTTCTGGTTCCGGCAGTGTTACTTCACAATTTAACATTGTCGGTATTTAATTTCTTATTCTTTGTGAGGTCTCTCTAGCAGAGCCTCATCTAATATTGCAATTCTGGTTTCACTGGTTAACAAGATCGGATTCTGGTGAAAATTCCTCCTTCAAAAGATGCTTAGTGACATTCCATTGAATTATGGGATACAAGTTTCACAATTATACATCCATTTCCTACGGACCATTACTACATATATAATTTATACGCACGTGCACTAGAGAGTCCCTCTCCCTAGTGTATATTTACATATGTCATGGAAAGTAAGATTGAACCGAGAGGATGTCACCTGTCAGACGATGATGATCTTCTCATTGTAAAAATTTGCTCAAATGAGCATTTTTCAATAGAATGTTAAATTTTATGATTTCGTTGGAATATGATATTTTTTTAGGAATGGAGGGAGGAAATGGAAGGAAAGGGTTTTTTTATACAACACTACCATAGAAGTGTTGAAAGGTTTGAAACTTAATGTGTGGCAGTAAAATGAGAAAGAAGGGTAGTATTTACAGAGCCTTTATCACTGTGTTGGCTACGTTCGGTAGTTTTATGTTTGTTTGTTCGAGTGTCTGAGGTGACCATATAAGTGGAATGGCGACAAGAAGCACACCTTTTCATTGTATTGAATTACGATGAGTGTACATCCGTGGAAGTTGAGTATGAATGTAGTTCATCTGTAGTTTTTCCATCAAGCTCATATGCCTATAGGTCGATTAATAAAAATAATTTATGCAACCAAAGGGTCATTTCATCGCCTCTACCTTGTTTATCCACTCAATTCTTCCTCTACTTATACTACATACATATTTATTGTATTAATACATGTGGCAAAAAAAACTCATGTATTTTTTATATTAACTACACTTCCCATATGTGAATACATATATAGAGAAAAGAAACTTTTTACCTTTTACAATGATCTTCCATTGTTGAAGATAAAAGTATGTGTAATAACCATAGCATTTTATATATAGTCCAGAGACCGTAAAAAAATGTTACATAGTCAAGACAAGTTTTTCTCCTCATTCCGTTTTTGTCATGGACCTACCTATATTTCCCCATCTTCCGAGCTCCATCCTATTATTAAGTTTTCCCTTTTGTTTCAATTCCAGACACACACACACACTCACACACACACACACACATAAAATTTAGAATAATTTAAAACTTGCTTATATCCTATTCTAGACATGACATAATAAGTGCTTATACAAGATACAATCGCAAAGCTACTACTTCACATTTATATAGAACATAGAGTTAAAAAGATATGGAGGGGTAAACAAACATATGCAAATTAGATTTATGAGTAGTATTACAATGTATGGAGGAAAAGTGTGTGTGTGTGTGTATGTTGTTGAAAAAGGAAAGATCACTTTCAAATCGTGCTCTTCCAACATTTTATGACGTTGTAAACTTGTTAGCTAAATGTATTTTATTCCCAATCCATTCCCATGATAAAATCAATTGCTCTCTTTAACTTGAGAGATGTGGATTTCCGGCGGTCCTGTCCTTTAAACCCCTTAAATTGCTCACAAAAACTAATTTTTTACAATTGTCAAATTAAAAGCCCTTTTCCTATTTTTTCATCCAACCTTTTATTTTAAGTGTCCCTTTTCTTTTAAAAAATGCACTTGTTTTTATGCTCCTAAAATTTTCCTCTTCGTACTGCTCACATTTTCCTTCAAGGTTTATTATAGTGTGGAAGGATTAAAGGGGATAGGTATTTGGAAGGAGTGGTATATTGTGTTGGTATTTACTGTATACGTGTCATATAATCAGGAATAAAAAATGGGTTGAATTTTAAAATATTTTTTTGCACTCATTTTTTTTGCTATTTAAAAGGATAAGTCAGGTGTGCGTGTTTAGTCATACTGAGCTTGGATTACGCACCTCAAATAATATTTGCTCTTTGGTTTATGTATTAATTGTCAGAGGAATGTGAATTGTGGGGGAGTTTCCATTAAATCTGTACAGATTTATATAGGAATTATTTAAGATTCTGTGGGCTGTGCATATTCAAGTCTTTTTGGCTGGAAAGAATGAAAGTCAAAGTAGTTGGTCATGTGAATAGGTGTGAGTGAGGTGTACAGGTAAAGGCTATGATCTTCCATAAGTTATTAGCTTAAAGGTAAGGTGTTACTGGGAGGAGTTACATAATGCCTTTCTCGCCTCTTCTGTCTCCTCTCCGTGGAGGAACAAGGTGTTGAAAAAGTTGTAAAAAGCGTTTTTTTTCATGTAATTATGTATAAGTGCGAGAGCTGTTGAAAGTGTGTGAAAATTTAAATTTTATAGCTCCTTTAATTGGATTACCCAAGTGGAAATCCTGATGCAAATCTGAAGAACAAGTAATTTACATTTGCGTAAATTACAAGCATACTTTTCGCCTCCTTGTAATAACTACTAAGTGAATTCGTATTTAATTAGATGAGGATCGACGGGACAGTTTAAAAGGCTTTGGTGAAAAAAACCCAAGGAATATTACATTAACAAGTCATGTGTATATGAACGTATTTTCAAGTTGTGCAGTCGCACGGGCCTGTCAATCAAATTCAACTTCCATCTAATTGAATGCCGAACATGATGAATTACTGAGAATGTTTTTTTCTTCAGTAAAAAAAACTAGCTTCTCTTAAATTTTTTTCTTTATGACACACAAACACACACTTACCCAGCGAAAAACACTCCTCAAATTTTTCTCATCTCATTTCACTCATCCCATTTTTCATGGCTATAGGTACAGTATTAAATGGAATCTTATGAAATCACACGTATCTTTATCCTGTCAGCAATTTCTGTGTTAGCGATAATTGCAAATTGCAAAAGAGTTCTTTTGTATACTCTGAATTAATGATTTTTCCCGTCCAAATGGTTTTTCTCCATAAAAAGGTTGTTTTTGAGGGAAGGGATAAATTTCCTTGAATTTTTCCTCTCACGTGTTCCATAGCAAATTTGGGTATTAAAATTTACGAGACATTTTTACTACAAAGCATTGCCCTTATTATTAGCCAATTCCCACGGAACTCCCTAACCTCAACAGTTGTGGAAAGCCCAATAATAGTAATGGCAACATCCGGAATTCTACAACTCATATAATTTTACATTTCTCCCCTACCTTTTGTTCCCTACATTTAAAATCTAATTTAATTAAGCAAAAGTTATGGTATCCACGAGTCTCTCAATGTGGACATTGTTAATTTAAATTCTGTTTAAAGACAAACATATACAAGTAATTGAAAAAATTATCGTAATTTTAGATCCGTATTTTTAGAAGGTTCATTTAGTTTTTAATTAATTAATTTAATTAAAACCATTATTGTTCAGAGTCTGTAATAAGACCTGTGATATTTCCTGTAAATTCTATCCCCTTTCATGTAAATGAAAACCAAATGCTGAAAGTTTGAAAGAGAGAAAATAGAAGAGACTATATGGAAGTAGGAGTAAAAAGTTGGTATATTTTACACTAAATCCATGTATATTTCTTGCCATAGGCTATTTTGTATAGGTCAATTGAGTTTATCTCCAGGAGCATATGAGACGTAAAAAGGAACTGTGTGTGCTATAGAATTGCACTTTTTGGAACTTTATCCTCACGGATTATGTATGTGCTGTTAAAAGGATGGGCGTGCACGCAAACTATTTGCAGAGAGCTTTTTTCTCCACGAAATCCCTTCGATATCTGTGAAGATGAATAAAGTTTTCCCTCCCAGAACTTGTTTAAGTGAAAATGAAATCTGTTAGTACGATCCATCTTCTATGTATGAAAAACAAATCATATGAATTTCAAAGGCGACAAAGTGTCCTTACATATCGAAACGGAGCATTTTCAACGTATAAATCCCCTCGTTTCATACATCATCATCATTTAGTTGGGAAACAAGTCATAAATAATTTGCCAACGGTTACTACTTATGCTATACTCATGCAATTTTTTTTCAAAATAATTTTCCTATAGCGACACAAGTAACTTTATTAGCTCGTAGAGCGTATTACTGGGAATTTGAAAAAAAACCTTGTGATATTTCCTATGTTTACAGTATAGCAATATCCTTGAATAGAATTGATATGAAAGGTTTATCATTTTAAGAATAATTCTGAATAGACTCCAATAGAAAATAACTCCGTTGAAAATTTGGCGGATCATAATATGATAAATTATAATTGAGGTACTTATAACGACGTGGTCGGCTCGGGATGAAAGGAGATTTCATCCGAGTAGAACATGTTGTTGATCGTAAAGAGGGAAATTCCTATCAAATAGTATTTAAGTTATTACTAAATCACAGACGATTAGAATTTACACACATTTTTCATTCATTTAACATTTTTTTACTTAATTTTTCTCATCATTTTTACTGTTTATGTGTTTTGGCTACTTTACAGATGGCTTTTTCTAGGCTTTGGATATTCTATAGTATTGCTATTGCCTTGTGGTGCTTCAAATGGTATGATGGGATAGGCTCTTTTGGGAATTTATAGCTCGTAAAATAATTTTGATAAAACAATAATATTGGAGAGGAAGTTGTTAGTAAAGTTGGGAGATGTGATTCATAATGACCATGTAAATTATTGCATGGGATTTTAGGGTACATACGCCTTATTTGTTGACTCTCACCAGCCACATTCTGATCGTTTTTCTGATATGTCCGCCTAATTAAAAGGTTCAAGAGTCAAGTCTCATTAAGTTTACATGGTGGAGTCAAGTCTTTAGTGTTTTACCGAGCTGTGATAAATGTTCCCTCATTCTATTAATTCTGACTGCTTCCGTTCGAAACTGGACGGCTTTCATTATGGGCTAGTGTAAATTGTACGGATTTTATTCTCTCCTTGGCTCATACGCACACATACGCAAACACTCACACACACACACTCACGCACATACGTACATTTTCGTCCTTATAGCTACACGCTTTTTATCGAGCCCATTATCAGCCTGATTTCACGTGTATAAGTTCATATTTAACCCCGTAGAAAAACAGTAGCTCTATCCTGTACATTATTTGAATAGGGTGACCATAAGTTATATTGAGTCAAGTGTGAAGGTATCAAAAATCCATGTGGTTCATATGACGGTGGATTTTTGCCATAGGCATATATGTAACACATAGATTTTTTTACACGCCTTTTTACATATGTCGATGCATCTCATTGTGTTAACAACATATGTTAACGGAGAGTTCGCTATTAACAAAAAGGTTGTAGGATGTAAGGTGTATTTGGAAGGCTCCTGCCACACACTTGAAACACAATCAAGATTCGTGTAACGTTCCTCCATGGGCACGTGTTCCTTTTGTATACCCGCAGTCATCCCGCAACTAACCCCATACATTTTATTCCTCTTATTTTCTTCATCCATATCCAATGCCTATTATGTATATATATATACATTTATTTTTATATGTATATACATATATGGTATTTATATCCACCATAAATCATAGGGAAGTGAGATAGATACGAGGAACAAAAATAATTTATCGTTACTTTATCACAATTTTTTTACCTATAAGAAACAGGGTTGACAATCACCGACAGTTATCGTGTAGAACAAACCAAATGTAAACAATCCCCCGGAATTTATGTCTTGTATATCATCCTATTCCGTACATACAATTTCATATACAATAAGAAACAAGATTTTTTCCCATTATAAAAACAAGAATAAAGAAGAGCATACAGTAGTGGTAGTGTAGGAACTAATGCAGTTATAGTACCGTATGATTCTTCATCCAGAATGAATGAATTTAATTTGATGATAAGATCAGAGCATGTCATCCTTGAAAAGCCCGGTAATGACTCAGTATTCAAGCCAAC
Source organism: Spatulosminthurus flaviceps (assembly GCA_034693705.1). NCBI lineage: Eukaryota > Metazoa > Arthropoda > Collembola > Symphypleona > Sminthuridae > Spatulosminthurus > Spatulosminthurus flaviceps. Next base: position 27,552 of record JAQFXU010000889.1, read on the forward strand.
GGAGAATGTTTATTGTGTAATATTTTTAATTCAGGGTCAGGGTTTGATAAAGATAAACCTTATGTAGTGTATCCACAAGACTACTACGTACTTACTTTATATGATGTAAAATACCAGACTTTTGCTATTTAGTAGTTTTCATCTTTTTTCAGTTTCCAGAACGTCATTAAGAGTAAAATTAGGGAAAATGTGTGGATAATTGCAGGATTTTTTTTCTAGGGTATTTTCTTTTAACTTTAACATTGAGCAAGTGGCTGGCGTTTCGTAGATAGGATATACATAAGATCATGAATGAGGCAAAATAATGCAGGCTGTCATTTGAGCAACCAATATTGTAGAAGTAGTCGATATTTCTTGTGAGCTCTCGAATCGCATGGTATACAGAAGTAGTAGAGAGGAAGAAGAGAGTAAGAGAAGCATACCAGTAGTTGCACACTATTTATTATTTCCTGAAAAGCCATTAAGGGCCAGATTTTGGCTTAGAGTTTACAAGTCAGTGGGATTCTTCCAAGGATTTATAATTGGTTACTGTCAAGGTGTGTGCATAAATACTCCACCATGATTTATGGTTCTTGATTGAACAAATTTATAATGAGAGCATATAGTTTCAATCTATTCAGGCTTCTTCTCCTAATGTTCACTATTTTACATACGAAAAGCATTCCTATACACGAGGTCAGAAATACTATACAAAGTTATACAGGTTTTTTTTATAAATAAAAAATGTACGCATAGCTTCCCTATAGAAATACATATGTACGATCATGCATTTCTCCTATTAAGAGTAAGCACCATTCGTAACGTACGTAAAGTGCTATGAATAGCCACTAGAAAAAGTGTGATGGAAATAACATTATATGGAAATTCGCTGGAAAGCCTGCACATTCTCACCCTCAGCCTATCGTTCAATGAAGGTTTCTATACAACAAATACGTTACACAATCCAAAAATTTGATTTAAAGTTGTAGTAAACCATAGAAATAGACTTGGGTACACTTAATACTCTACACTTTTGTAGTATAAGGAAAAAAATTATTTGCGTCATGTGCTATCATAACCATTAGTTTAAAGTGAATGCAGTAATGAAGTTTAGCGCCTGTTCATGCTATAACAGTGTAACCCATGAAGCGTGGAGTAGTGGCTGGATCACTTCTGACCAGAAATATATTCGATGAGTTTACTAAATGCACAAGGGTATGATGACGGCTCCAGATTTCATAATATAAAGTGCACATATAACAACCATGCAGGCAATATTATAAATAACTACTACTCCCTCCAAAAGCACTAGCAGCTGAAAGAAAACTCTAGCATTTACTCCATAATTTACAAGTTTCAAGTCACACTCTAAACTGAGACTTTTGTATCTTCCCAAAATCCAGTTCCACATTGCATTGGCTCTTACATATTTATATACAAGTGCAATGGGTATTTGAAACCTAGTCAACGCTTTGAGTCTCCAGCACTTTTTTTTTTACTTGTACAAAAGTCTTCTTATGATTTGTTCTTCCCTCGGTATGGAGTTCCTTCAAATACTCATAAACATACATAGACAAATTTACAGTCACTTTATTACAATTTTTTTCAGTCTTGGCGGAGCACATGTCGGTCCTACAAGACAAGTATCAAAGTATGTATATGTCGTTTTGGTAAAGATGTGTGTATGTTTACACACGCACCAACTATCAAAATCATAACATATCATGCATTTCCCCTAGGAGACTCCGTCAGCGCTGATAAGTGTGCACTGAGGCAAAAGTAAACCAGTACTGTTACTTGTCTCCATTTTTTTCTCCTCTCTCTCTCTCTCTCTCTCTCTGTTTGAAACAACACACCGAAACTGATCATCGTCATTGAAATCGTTTGTAACCAACAAGAAAAAAAACTTATGCTCTAAACTTTCAAACAGAACCTTTCAAGTATGTCGAAATTTCAAATAATTTGACGGAAGGAAGCTTTTGAGAAAGGTACATTTGCCAACTTAGGTTTCTTCCCTACAATTCAAACAAATAACACAAAGTCAGAGTATAAAAACTAGAAAAATTCTCAAGTCAACTCCAATTTCCCTACCACTGTACAGACTACTGTTCAAAAAAATATTTCTGTAGAATAAGCAAGAAAAAAAGCATTTGAAAATTGAAAATCCTAATAATTAGGAAGAAACATATGAAGGAAAGTGTATTGAAAAGAAGAAGTTTATGTACCACATCAAGGCATGAACCATGTTGGAAACAGTATAATTTTTAATGGCTTATCTTCACAGAATATATAACTCTTTACGGAAGAAGAAGTAATGTAAATAAACATAGTTGTCAAAATTAGTTCAAATTGTTTTGAAATGGTTCCATGCCCGTCTTTTAGGATGACCTGGATTTTTAAAATGCGAGATACTTGAGAAAGCAAGAAGACCTACAAGTTTTACACATCTTATATGTAAATTATGGAAAACATTATGAAACGTTGTTGGTGCGAATTGCATCTGACGACAGATAAACCTTATATACGCTCCCTTAGGAGGAGACGATATTCTAAAGTGAGAAGTTGATAATGAATGTGACGAGATATAAGTAAACAAATCCTTGAATTTTCTATACCAAAGCCCTTTGATCCATCATGTGTTTTTAAACTTCAACTTATCTGGTATATTGTAGATACACATGCACATTTATTTTTAAACACACATAGGGCGGCAGATGATATATTTATTATAGATGGAGTTACATAGTTCCCTTTTAAGGAGATTAAACTCCAATAAAAGGAAAGTAGGATTCAGCTCAGACTTTTTTACTCACAGAAGTTCCTATTCCCTGTACCACTATAGTAGCTATACTCTCTATGCTCTACGCCTGAAAATGTTTTTGCATCTGTCTACGTACGCTAAGAGATTGCAGGACTTGGGTCGTTTCGCTAACACAGTTGGCAGTTGACTTACACCTATATATAACATTATACCATATATCCTTATGGTATTTTCCTTTCTACAGTCGGTAATATATACAGAATGGTAAAAGACGGAAGAAATTTTTTTTATACATTTATACACAATGCTACGTGTACATTTGTGAGTGACACTGGAGTATCTATGTACTTAATGTGGGCTAGAGATGCAATGCTCAAAGCATATGTAATTGGATTGGATGCATAATGTAAGGATGAGTATATTTTAGTATTGGATAGAGAATGTATGTACATGGAGTGATCTCAATGGCGAAGTCCTGAGTGAGTGCAAGAGATAAGAGAGGATTTTATAGGAGATAATGTTTCAAATATTACATGGCTTTCCCTGGTAAAATCCATGCCTCCGGCGTCGAGTGAGTTGTTGTGTATGAAAGGGAAGTAATGTAAGAGAAATAAAAAAAAGAACCGTCGTTTCTGCCTAATTTATAAAGCCAATTCAAGCCCAAAGTATTTTACTTCCTATCCCATATATGTACTAGTAGCTTTTTCTTCAATCCTCTCCTCACTGATCCTAAGGCTAAGAAGATATATATAGTAGTAGGAATATACAGACTGGAGCAATATATTTCCGAGTAATTCATGGTAACTTTTATTGTAGGGCGACTGCAGTTGGCATTTTCCTGTTGGCCTTCCTCGTGGTACTGCTGGACGCTACCGGAGACGTGACGACGAAGACATCCAACAAGAGAAAAGAGGTGAGTTTTCAGGATATAGAAAGGAAGCTTTTTTTTAAATTCTTTTAAAACCTTCCAAACACTCCCACCCTTTACCCTCACACTCCGGCTTTTCCTCTTTACATATAATTTCCTTAAATTACTATTACCTTCCATCCTAATGAAATATCTTTGTAAGTAAATTTTTTGCAAAATATTTATATTTTTCCCCCCACAGCAACAGTAAAGAAAAAATCTCGGGATAAAAGCACGGGGTTATCAATTGATGTTAGAAAACTTTTGTCCCTTTATTGCTTTGAAGATCTATGGGTCCTCCATTAAGTTTTATGAAAAGCTCTTATTCTTGCCGAAGTCTCGGAGATTCCTTTTGGTGTAATCTGTATCTTAACGATTATTACTTGAAGATATGATTCCCATATTATGTTTATGAATCATATGGAAGAGTGTATAGAATGGTCCCGGGAGAAGTGTGCAATGATCTTACAATAATAGTAATCTGTATTGTTAAAACTTATTGCCGTCCTTGGTTGCAGCTATAGAGCGTATGTACTATTGTATAGATAGGGAGAAAAGGCAAGAGCATTTAAATTATCCCTTGGATGCACTTCCACGCATAAGTAACTTCATGGTCCATGCTCATTATCATTATGACAGACTAGTTTTTTCTTCAATACTAACAAGTTCGAGTGTTTCCCTCTATACCAAGCAATATATGGTTCCATGGCTCCTTCAAGTCCTTTACTGCTCATTGGATAAATCACAGGGGTGAGAAAAAAATCGGGTTTAACATAAAAGCACGCTAACACCGTGTACGCGCTATAACACACAATAACGATATGCTGAGCATATACCATTCCACATTGGTGTATTAATACAGCTCTGTATACAATGTGGATTTTATTACATGGCAGAGACCTTAGCATATAATAAAGCACATATTGGGCTTGGAACATGGAGCAGACTTGAAATATAATTCTCAATTTCTTTGAGGCTCCTAAAATTTTACCCTAATAAGTAACTATTAGGTTCTCGCCCCATAACTTGAGTTTGTGCTCTTGAATACTTAATTATAGGGACATGGGCTTTTTTACACGGATTCATCTTATACGTTACAAGATGCATCGTCAGTCCTCACAAGACTTGTGGTTAATTTTTTTTATTTCTTTTCATTAATATTTCCCCTAACGTGTTTTTTCACGCTTCTGTCTCTAGCCCCAGCGGTAGTAGTACAATAGTGGTGGTAGGAAGGAGCTGTCATAATGTTTTATGTTCGAGAGCATGTGTACAAGTGTGAAAGGTTGCAAAAATTACTGGATAAAGAGAAAGAGAGACAGAGGGTTTGATATAAAGTAAAACTTGTTTACCATTTTTTGATATTCATCCGAGATAAGACCTTAAAAGGAAGTTTCTCCTTGTCAACTTGGGAAAATGATTGTAGGAACCATTTCTTTGCAATAAAATAAGCTGCTACTACTATGCTCTGCTATACGAGGAAAAAGAGGAACTTTTTACACGGGAAAGATCTTGCTTTGAAAGAAGTTTCTCTCTTTTTAACATAGCTCTGTGAGAGTGAGGATTTTGGAGTAGTAGTAGCGATATGCAAAATAGTTGGAAAAAACTTCAACCTTTTAACTCGCTGATTTATGTGCATCTACAGAAGAAGTTTTTTTCTAACGAGACTGTCTCACCTGTCCTCTTGCCCTGTAGTTTTGAGATTTTATTATTACAAGAATCAATAAGACAGCTGATTAGCATTGTTATAGTTATATACAAGTGGAGTGTTAAAATTTGGGATTTTTATATACATGTGTGAGTAGGACTTTAGCATTTCGTAGGTATTTCACTGTATGAAAATTCATAAATAAAGGTGAGGAGTATTTGCTCATAAAAATAAAATAAAGATCTCCCATGTGCTTGACAAGTGTCTGTGTGCTTGAATCGATAAGAATTTTTTTCTCCTGCCAAACCATTAGCGTCAGGAGCCGAGGATTATTTCTCTGTTTTTCACCTTCAAGCTGTAAAATACTAGGAATTCCAATGTCCCTGGCAAGAGTGTATTTCTATTAAATCTTATAGTTCTGACTGGGGGTACATCTCGATATTATCTTGATATTAAGCTGTAGAGTTTCACACATTAGAACTGTTCATGGTTCTTGTTCTCCTTTGATAAATCTTTCGGAATTTCCTCATTTTCAACTTTCCTATTAAATATGAGTCATAAAATGACACAATCAGGACACTCAATTTGACACTTATGAAAAACTCACATAGTTTTCAATCCTAAGAAATATGGAGTTGTCACAAGGTTGTAATATCAATAATATTCATGTTCAAGCTACTTACATATATTCTCATTCTCGTTTAAGTGGATGTGAACATTTTTCTTTGGGTGAATATTTTACTTTCTCATCAACTTTCTTCTCCACTAGTTTTTTAAATATTCGTGATAGTAATGTTGGGATTTTTTGCCCCTCATTGTTTGGAATGAATTTTCTAAGAAAATTATTTCTATATTAAATTTTGTTGAATAAAATATTCTTGTTTTCACTGTATGAAAAATTCCATTTTAATATTAATACCAAACCTTTAAAAATACGGATGAGGTTAAATTAAAATGGAGATAGATTTTTTATTTTCAGGAATATTTTATACATTTTTTTGCACACATTGTTTTTTAGGATCTGTTGGGAAAATAATAACAAGGTCCTCACGAACAAGGGTTTGCTCAATTCAAGTCAGACATTATTATGTACATTTTTTTCTATTACATGATGCTTACATATTTCCACCATCTAACACCTCATTATATCCTTCAGCAGTTTTATTACTAGTTAATTCAAACTTACTCCGTACTTACTTCTCAAGAGTTACATAGTCCGTTGGAAAGGAATCTGCAACTTTTTTTAGACGCATTTTATATTTCTACTGTATTCTATGTACATGCTCTTTTTATGTTTAAAGTTAAAGCGTGTCTTGCATCTTCTTGCCACTGGAAACCGACTCAAGTTTCCCTATGATTTTTGTTATTGGATTTTTGTTTTTGTTTTTTTACCTATCAGGCTCATACATAAATGCAAGCTATGGAAGGTGCATAGAAAGAAAAACTAATCTAGTATCTTTTTTTCCACAGGTGTCACATCCACGTTGAAGTTTTTGTAACATGGTTTCCCTCCATAAATTTTTTTCCGTTCGTTACATTGTACCCATGTTCTATGATAAATAAAGTCATATGATAAGATACTCGAAATATTTAGCATGCTTGTAAGCGTATCCAATTGGATTTGAAATGTGGGAGTATTGATTGGATTTGACCACAGACTCCTCATGTTCATAAGACTTGACTTTTTTAGGGTATTAACCTGCACCTTGCACATTGCATGTACACAATAATCTCCACGAGCACTGATAACAGTAGCAGGTTAGATATAGTAAATATGTACGGATATTAATTCCGAACGACTTTGTTATTTGTTCTCCTATGATTTGAACCCTCAGCTTTTTTTATACGAGCCTTGTAGGTGGCACCTGCACATGATTGAATCAATGTGAACCTTGATCTTATCAATGCAAAAAGTAGCTATTGGAAAAAAAATATTATTTGTAGGAAAAAAAATCCCAATCTTTTATTCAAGTAAATCTCCGTGTAATGTGAAAAGATTCTATTTAACCGACAAGAGAGGAGAGAAAATCAGAGAAGAACAAACTGATTAACTCAAACTTGAAGGAGACAGACAAGTATTTCCAATAAGCAAATTAACTGATAGGAAAAGTCTGGAAGTCAAAGAAAGCTTAATTCAAAGGCAGCATTATATTTGCATGTATGTACATACATAGGTGCCTGTATATTAACGCAAAAGGTAACATTTATTCAAAGAGAAAAAGTTGTAGAGCATTGAGTGCAAGACTATGGTTTCATATCTTACAATAATTTATATCCCCAGCCGAAAATTCCGCCTTCAAATCTTATGTATTCTTTCTCGTGGAATTTTCCTGATTAAACACAACTTCTTGTAACTTGCTTTATGTAACTTGAGGGCTAAAATTGATAAACGTCTCAAATCCACATCTATAGTAGGAGTTAGGAATTCAATGAGAATAATTAGCGTGGAAGGTCAAAAAATTTCCTCCCTTGCAAATCCATGTAAAAATCTCTGTATGATAACTTTAAGTAAGGCTTGTACATAAGAATTTTGTTTAAAAAAATGAATTAAGTTCAGCACAAAGGTTGTATTTGGGAAATACAAGTTAGGAGGGAACATGGAATGTGAGAAAAGTTATGAGAGAAAAAGAGCCCTATCATTTATGATACATGTGTTTAAGTTCCCTATTAATTTCTTATTACAGATCATTGGGTATTCCAAGAATGGAAAAACTCATGACATGATCATTTCAAATCTGTAATAAACTCGTTTGTTCAACTATCAACTGTATGAACAGGAACATGTCAAGATGTCAGTTTGCATTGATTTGCTTCATCATAGACAACTTCTTTTGAGAATTTAATATGTAGCCTCAAGAACTCCACATATGTACGTATATACTTAAATAGTACCTCAAGCTCACCCACGCTTATATTGGCAATGGAAATATCTCTAGGGTCAGAATGTTAGACGAGTAATTGGTGGTCAATTTTCGCAGTTTTTTTTGTTACACTTTACATTTAGAATGTACATACATATTAAAAGTAATGGGCATGTGTGTTCACTCATTGAGTTGAGGAACTTGGATTGAAACTTACTATTAGGTTTTAGTATTCCGCGGACGATCATTCCACAATTCACAAGTGTCAAAACATTGAAAATAATGTGATAGGATTTTTATCGTCTCCAATATAATCCTCATACTTGTAAAGTAATAACTTCCATGGGGATAACAAATGTTTTTAAACGTGCCTACCAATATAATATACAATTGATGTACAAAGCATATGGCAATATAGCTACCTATTCTGTACACCTGTATTTCTGATAATAATTGTAAGGCAAGGATTGTTTATTGACAGTAACCAGCCCCACCTTCAAAGATTCCATTTTCCCCAACCATTTCCACTCCTAATTGAAATATCTCTTGCTAACAGAGAAAAAATGCTGTTGGGGTGAATTTCGCAAATGCATCAGCATTAATTACAGATTAATTTCCACCAACTTTACCATTCTTAAGGAAAAATTGCTGAAAATGCTTTCATTTATACGGTAGCTATGTGGAGTAAGGTAAAATGTAATGATGGAAAATGAGAAAATAGTATCAAAATCCTATATGCTCTAATTTTTTCTATAGATTTATTTATCTAAAAACATAGAATGTACAAGAGAACCGCTTAGGGTTGGCTTGGAATTGAAATTTAATGTTATGCAGATATTTGAGTTGAATCAACCTTGTAATTAAGTTTGATGTTTGGCTTACTTGTGCATAAATTATTAACGTTGTGTAATGGAATCTGGATTTCGGAAGGTTTTGCCCATGGGGGTAGTAATTAAACCTGGATTCGGACAGCTTTTCAATGGGTGTAAGAAAAAAAATACAAATCTAAAAAAACAAATCTTGTCTTGTTTTTATTTCATCATAGGTAAAGGTTCGCAATAAAAGAGAGGGTTCGTGGTCAGGGTGGTCATCGTGGAGTCCTTGCTCCCGTACCTGTGGAGGTGGAATCCGCACGCAAACTAGACAATGCCAAATACGGTGAGTTAACATGTTTTTTTCTGGACTTACTTTTATTATCAACACATTCAATCCTCTTTGTCTTGACTGTGCTACTTGTACCTTGAACACATAATATTGCATGTGCATATTTCCTATTATAAAACTATAATGACTCGGTAGCATCCATATGGACTTAATCACCTGTCATATATCTTTATATGTACGTTCCTATTAGCTATATTGCAAATGTGCCCGCATTTATATTAATGTCCTTGCAGAAACATTATATTCCATATAAGCTTTAAATTCACATATGCTATACACATATATTCCATAGGGATGCATATTTACACCGGACAAACATGCTCGTTATAAACAACTTGCGTAAACTCTGGTTCAAAGAATATCATGGAAATTGTATTATCTCCAATAATTATTATTCCTTTTATTGCCTAATTCAGAACCGGGCAAGTTTCAACCTAGCTCTAGATTCAAGTTATGTAAATATGTAGATTTTATGTAAAATAATATATACAAACCTGAACCTGAAGCAATTTTTCCACATAAAATAAAATACATAATCAAATGGAAAAAATCATGCCGCTAGCTTTATAGTATTTACAAGGCATTAAAAAGTGCTGGAATTAATGTGTTATTACCCACAATGATCATTTAAGAACTTGTTAGAATATGTCTCTCCCTAGAACTACAGCTGTACAAGACTCCTTGACTATTCCACCATAAAAATGTGATAGTGATTGATAATTAGAATACACATAAGTTCAGAGAGTCAAGAAATAAATAACATTTTGGAAGGACTTGAGGAAAGGAAAAGATTCACTTTGAAGAAATTAAATAAAATTATTCTCTAATCTAACTTGATGTACTAATTACATAGCAATTCTTCTTATGTAAAGAGAGTATATTTTTGTTTATTAATAAAGCATAGTAGTTATGTGTGAATCAGATGAATTTTGGGAGGATTGGTTCTATCTCCATTGAATAGAGCTCCATTAAATTACTATCATCATTTCTGTTTGAATGGAAGAGAGCTGGGATATTTACGATGCAATGATCCTCATGATGATGATGAGGAGGGACTTTTTCCACCAGAATGCCTCTGCTTAAAGGTCCTCATTGGAAACCTCCAAAACTCTATATTTGGAGTTGTACTATAACGATTCTATCTAACACAACAACAAATCTACATAATCTGTATCAATGTATCCCCAGCTTTATCAGCCATAGCTATTTTAAAGGCATAGTTAAATGCATGAGCAGGCTACAATTTATGTTGCTGCCTCAACTTGGCAACACAAATAAACAAGTAGGCCTCAAACCCAAATTTCCCAATCGAAGGACCAGCTCC
>JAQFXU010000890.1:0-38180 GCA_034693705.1 Spatulosminthurus flaviceps
ATATGAGAATCCTTTTTACATGAAAAAACATATAAGCTTCAATAATTATGAGCTTGATCTAGCACGTAAAAAAACATAGGAAATTGTGTAAACTCATCCGGAAACTAAAGGCAATTACTCACGTTATACAATTTACGAGCGTTTCTCTATGTAAGTTTTTCCATGATGCTTTATTAGGTACTATAGGTAAAAAAAACCTGTGTACACTGCCATGTATTTTTGTTTTTTGTTTTATATTTTATGAAGATTTATTACATGAAGCTACTCCGCTCAACGGTTTTTGATGCATGAATAAATTTTTTGCCCCAGTTAAACCTTTCATGTAGAGTTATTTATGTCATGTGGAGTAAATGTTCTAGGGGAATAAATCATTGAATTTGTTGAGCTTTATAGAAAAATGTGAAATTATCCCATGAATTAAGCTTAATAATTTGATATTTGAAGGTATTTTGGATTTTTTAGGGAAGGGGAGATAGCGAGGGGAATGAAATTGTAGGAGTAGCTTTAGTTCAGTTCAGTTCAGATCTATGAAAATATATCTCTTGTGACAATTATTCTTGTATATACTAGTGTAGCATGATGGCTCTTATGATAGTATAGAGGAAAAGTTACAGAGAGTATAAAAATCCTCATGAATTTTGATGTTAAGTGTGGAGGATCTGCATTAGTTATGAAGTGAGTATAGGGGGGAAAGTAGGAAGGAGGTGGCTGTTAGAGAGGAAACCTATCATATCTTGTTGTGCACAGGAAGAGATTGGCCTCGTTTGCTACGATTACTATACATATGTGAAATTGCGTCTATAGCATAGACTGGTACTACTACCACTACACTTTCACCCTACCTTTTTTTTATTTGAACCATTCGCTGGATATTTATTGTGTAGTGTATATTCTGCAGAGAATCGATCCATTGGAAACAGAATGGACTTTGCTGCATTGGAATGCATGAATAAGAATGAAATAGAGTTTTGCGTATGCATATATCATATGGGACGTGCATTATACATATTCATGGATTCTTATTAGACGCTTGCTATTCTATGGGGCTCCATTATACACTCCAAAGCATGGCTAGTGGAAATTCCCGTCAGTCCATCCTTGAATACTTTCACGCTTTCCCTTTTTTTTTAAAAGGGAAAATGACATGAGTTACTATTTAGCACGCGTATATTTTTCTCTACATGTTACAACTACACTCTGCCCATTCCTTTACCAATTCCCTTTATGGAGGGGAACGTGAAGGTATTTATAGATTTTAGTTATTTTGGACGAATCATATGACGGATCGCTGGGATAATGATGGTAGGGGGAAATTTATATATATAAAATAGTAACATTTTTACTGGCCAAGCTTGTACATATATAACTGAAACAAGTAGAAATTACTGATGATGGAATTGGAGAAAGTAGAGTAGAGTTTCCTTTGGAAAACTGGTCAAGGGAAGGAGAGAAAAGGTAGTTTAAAAGTAAGGAGGAAAATAAAATGAACCAGGGGACATGGAGTCCCAATGTACTCGGCAAGCCATCACCAAATTAAGCTGTCAGCAAACCCATATATATTTCCAGAGAAAGAGAGAGAGAGAGAGAGAGCGTCACACCAGAGCAAATTCACTCCTGAATGTTTAATGCACTATGACGAAACTACATACATAACTAGAGCTTGGGGAGTACATGAACTGAAATTGAAAATCACCTTCAAATATATTGTCACTTGCTCTATACACGTGTGTACATATTCCTAGCACAAATTTCTCTTCCAAGTGTAAATATATTGGATTCTTGTGCTTCCTCTCTCTCCCTTTCTCCGACTTTCACCCTAACTTTCTCTTTTGAACAAGACAAGGAATTTTTTTCCGTCTCCTGGAATTTCACTAGTCATACCATCATCAGCTATTCTAAAATAGCCACACAACGGAACCATTCACCTTTTACTCCCACCCTCCTTCCATGAATAATGTATACGTTTGTAGTATTTGTTGGGTTTTTTTGAAGTTGGTATTTGTATGTCACTCTATGTCTACTATGTTATATGTGCGAAGGGATTTTTCAATGTGGGGCGGGCGTCTGTGAGTAAAGAAAATATTTTTTCTAGCCACATTCCTCCGTAGAAAAATCAAACTTGAAGGAAAATTGAGTTCCAGAGACCTAAAGGAGAAATAAAAAATTTTCTCTCTGTCATGCAAAGTGTGGGAGTTCTCTAGAGTTTTAGAGAGTTGAACTGATTGGAAAGCTGGATATTTCCTTGGAACATGATGTAAATAACATGGGGAAAAATCTTGAAAAAAAACTTTTTTCGGATATGAAATACCTTTAAGTGAAAGTACATAAATATAGAATGCAATAATAAAAATTCAACAAGGAGAGGAGGTAGTAAATTTGAAGGGAAAGTAAAAATTTTAAAAGGTGTCACTGAAGCGGGTCCGTCCTAAAAAAGAGTAAAGAGCAGCGACTCGGAAAGTCAGGGCTAAAACCAGTGTAGTTTACAAGTTTAATTGAGTGCAGAAATGGGGAAAGAAGTTGATGGAACTTGGATAATGTTGAGAAAAAAGCGGGAATAAAAGTGACAGTTAACTCATTTTCTCCACCTCCTTCCATACTTTCACTCTCTGGACTGCTGGGGAAAGTTTATGTAGGGAATGATCCACCAAGAAAATTTTTCTATGGATTGAATGAGGAGAACTGTAGTTGTGTGAGCGAGTGAGTGTGTGTGAGAGAATTGGGAGAAAGCCGTTAGATAGGAGGTGGTCTAAAACCTTACCTTTTCTTAAGGGAGAAAGTACCTCGAAAAAAAAAGAAAGTCAAGTGGAAGTGATAAAGTAGAGATACTCATCCAAGAGCTCATATTTTATCTTTTTACCACTGCTTTCGACATAAATTGCTCTCTGGTTGAGCTTGAGTGTCCAATACAAACGTATTTTTTTCTCGACGGAGAGCAATTCCTTTCCTTCATGTCGTTTTGAACATGTTGATTAAAAAATAGAAAATTACGGAGCTCTTTCTTAGTCCTCCTACTTTCTAAAAGCCTTCTCTTTCCTCTCCTAAAATCCCCATATAAAGTAAAACTAAATATCTTGTTCCTCTCTCAGGGAATGGATCGTTAAGAAAAACTACTAATAAAGATAACCATATTATTATCTTAGATATTTCCTCTCTCTCTCTCTCTCTCTCTCTCTCTCTCTCCACCACTCATTTCATTTTCATTAGGCACTCATACTCCTCTCCCCAGATTATTGTTCTCTGGGTGCTCACATATTTCTTTCAAATGACTTGACTCCAAATGATTTTTTTTATTTCCTTAGGAGTGGGTCTCATGACGTGGTCACCCTTGACTATGAGCTTCTACAAAGCCCTTGGAAAGAATCCTGAAGATTCCATGGCCTTAGCAATGCGCTGTTCCATCAAGGTTAGTTCACATTTAAGTTCCATACATTTTACAAATTAATTTTCTTTTTGCCTCTCATAGCATTGTATATTGTTGCTCTTGTCGTTGTATACTAAAATGTAAAAATATCCAGTAGTGTCGTACAATAACCGAGTAGCGCCATAGAGTTTAGTAGTCATCTAGAATTTTGACAAAATTATCTCCCTCGCATTTTGATAACCTCTGATACGTAGTAAATGGTAATGAATTAATGAAGCATATGCTCAAAAATGCTCTAAAATCTAGTAATTTGGTAATGCTTATGTGTTTTTCCCTATGTGGTATTATTTACATAGTAGCAGTAATAAAGTTAAAACTCAAAAAAATTAACTTGAGTCATGGACCCCGTCGAGCGTATGTATAAATACTGTATTTATGTAGCTAAAGTATAGTGCATTATTATAATTAATTAGTAAACTTGATTGTTGGATGTTGGTTTTGGTAGTAGAGGGAAATGTAATTATGTATACGTGGATGGTATTGTTGTTGTAACTTCTTGCGTCATGTGAGTGTTGTCTATTCCAAGTCCGTGGCTGTAATAATCATAACCATAATATTACACTATAGAAATTTCACAATGTTGGTTAAACGTGAGGCTTTTAGTTTGTTATTGGCAGCAATGTTGTTGTGTCTATAGTACTTTAGCATTTACTATGTAGCCCTGGAATCTTCCCTGATATCATTATTTGGAGAAAGTAGCTAACATTCACCACAGCTACGTAAATAGCGCATCGTTCTCTATACTAATAATAATGTCCCTTTGGTTAGTGCTTTTGTCTAAAGCTGTGAATGTTGAAAGTGTTATCTGAATAAATAGGAATTAGGATATTTTTGGGTGTATATATGTATATGCTACATAATATAATGTGAATTTTGGTGTGTATTTGGCTCAAATGAAAATCCTGCATGACTTTTATCTCTCTCTCTGACTCTATCTGAAGAAGAAGTGGTGGTGGTGGTGGGAAAGGGATGGGAAATTCTATGGCCTTGGCTTATTTTCAAGAGCTTTGTCCTCCTATCCCGTAATATATAGGTTTTTCGTTTTTGTACATAGCTTGTGTCCGCATGTATCCTTTTATGTGTATATGTACATGTTAAAGTAGTTCCTCTCACCAATTTTCTATGCATCAATTTAACATTCCTGACTGCTGACTCATTTTCTTACATTAGAATATTAGAGTTTGTTGGTCTGGCTTTTGTTGTATGGATTCCTCTGCTATGAGTAGCATTGTATTATATTGGATAGTATTGTAGTGTTGGGGATAGCTTCTCGTACTACAAGCGACTGCTATACTGCTACCACAAAAAATGTAACAAGAGGCTTTGGGTTTTTATTGCTGAACAAGTTGAGAGGAGGGAATGATCCTATGCTTTCACATATGCATTGCAGACTTATTTGAGTTTAGCTTCTCAACTTTCCCTGCATTTGGGAAGAGTTGAGAGAAAAGTATACTTTTTCCCTATGCTATTGACTACGCTACTATACTTTAACACTACTGGCACACATTGCTTGCACTTTAACAAGGCCTGTATTTTTCTCGTGTGTGTTGTTGGGAACTACACATTTGCTTCATCTTCCTCTTCTCTTTCGCTCTTCGTCTGCTTTGTGTCTACTCGTGTGAGAATTTCCCCCTTTGAATGTGTGTACTGTAATTTATACTGTACTCTCTCTCTCTCTCTCTCTCTCTTGCTGGTATGGTATGGGCTGATGCCACGAATATATTTAACATTCCCGTCATTCACAGTCGCATGAATTCTCTCTCAGCTTTTCTCTCTCTCTCTCTATCTTTCTCCTCCAGTTTGCTCTCTCCTGGAACTGCTCATAACAAATATGATGTTATAGTGCTAATAAACATGAAGACTTGGATTCTTCTAAATGAAAAAATTCTATTTTCTTTTTCTATGGCCTAAATCTCTTGTAATTTATCAAAGTTTCAAGTGTAGAGAATGAATATTTATTATTTATTGTGGGGGGAAGATGATGAAGGGAAATTTATGGAATGGATCCCTTTTTATGGGTTTTAATAATTAGCCATTTTCCTTGAATATTTTACCACACACTTGGAATTGTGTATGTATGATTGTATTTTATTGCACATTGGTATTTCAAGGAAATGTTCTTTAATGGGGGAATTTATTCTTTCATTTTTATACATATACGCACTAGTTCTTAGAATATGAATGCTAAAAAGGATGTTTGTGAGTTATTTTGTATGCTTACAAGGAAATTGGTTTGAAATGACAACGCGTTTAAAGAGTACGCAATCTTTCCGGCCGCTCTTTTTTTAGTGGGTTTTTAGCTGCTCCACTTTCTCCAATTGATTGGTTTTGTTGTTTAGAAAGGAAGCAACATTTTATTTTGGGAATGATTTTTAAAATGTCTTTTCTTTAAAAAAAATTGTTGTGACACATTTTTTTTGTGAATGCATAGTTTTTACTGATAAGGCACGTCTGTTAAAAAATCTAAATTATTTTTGAAACTTTCTCCTCCTTTCTTATACTATTATGGCTTTGGTTCTTTAGCTGTGTTAAAATTCTGTAAATATATAGTTGAATGTACATAGAGAAGAAAAGTCCCTTTGAAAGTGACAAGACTTCATTTTACCGAAAATCATGTGACATAAGAAAGTGTCTTCAATGTGTTGTTTTTTCTAGAAAAGGGAAAGGTACGTTTCCTCCTACAGTTGGAATGAAGATGAGAGCAACATAATTCACAAAGAGGTACTGAAACCAACCCATGTAATCAATCCTCCTCTCTCTCTCTCTCCAGATTAGAAAAAAAATTGTCGTAATACTTCATTATAAGAACCTCCAGGCCAAGTAGGAAGGGTCTTTTCCTAGAACATTCTCCTCCTAACATTTTGACCGGGAAGTCAATGAGTCTCTTGCTCGGATAGTGTAAAGTTCAGTGTAGAGTAACTTTCCTCTAATACAATTACATGCGTAACCATATCCTCCCGGGATTCTTAACTTTTCTCATATATAAAGTCACCTCAAGCTTTAATGGACTATTTTAATTACAAAACTTGATCCAAGTCCAGCAGTACTACGTTACATGCCCTTCCGCCACTACTCATTGGCATCGTTAAATCCGGTTAATAATAGCACTCCTGAATTATCTTACCCTACTACTTATCCCTATCGTACACCTTTTTAAGCTTCAATGAATTTCTTATATACCATTTGAAAACTTGCCAGTTATTTTCTTATCTTCATTGCCTTTAACAAAATTTATTATAATATTTTAGTATATCTATAGGATTTTAGTACAAATTTCCAATCAAAGTTGGACTCCTCAAAATGAAATTCTATATCGGTGTAGTAGCATTATAATATTACGTTAAAGGTGAGCCATTGCGTAAACTTAAATGGCGGAGCTATGCAACATCATTAGAGATCTTAAATATCTTTGTAATTAATTGTATTGGGCATATTATCCATCACTAAGATTTTTTCATGAGAACGTACGTAGCTAAATTGAGCAATTTTTTCTTGGGTCTTTTAATAATGTTACAACATTCAGGGGAAAAAAATTTCCCATGGAAGTACAAGGCTAATTTCAAGGATATTACTTTCATTAAATATTTTCTGCATACACTTTTTTCTATACATATGTAAGTCTGAACATGAAGACACATACAAATAGCTCCTTTTCTCATCCCCTGTAAGTAATCAAAGGACACTATACAATAAAAGCCAAAAATCCATGAAAGTTCTTTTGGCCAGAATGATTAACTACGAGTATAATCAAGTCAGATTGGTTTCATGTAGAAAAAAAGAGAAGAGAGAAGATTATTTGGAGTAATCCGCTCTCTATTAAGTTAAAGACCTTACGGAGAGAAAAGTAATTCCTGAACTACATAATTCTATTCCATATATCTATACGTACAGGAAAAGTACCTTACATTTCCTCTACCTAATTTCCTCAAGGCTTTCTTCTTCTTCTTCGTCTTCAATCCAATCCCTATACAAAGGTGAAGTAATCGAAAACCTTAGATTTGAGACATTTTCCCTCTCTAAAAATTTCCATCCCTATATTTCACCGTAGTACATAAGATTTCAAAGAGGAAATGAAGAAAAAAGAATAGTTGCCACCAGAGAGTTCAATGCAAAAGGTTGAGGATTTTCTCTCTCTCTCTCTCTCTCTCTCTCTCTTTGGGATATTAATTACATTCCCTTCTCCCTCCCCCTATAATGCTTTCTCTTTTCCCCATAAAAGTATATATGAACTGCTAAAGTCACCGCTGGTATCCGCAATGATTTGATTAGATGGTGAGAAAAATACCAAGGAGAGTTTTATACCAAGTGAAGTTAAAAGGAGAATTTTCCAAGCTATTTATATGATTTGTACGTAATGTACATAAAGCATAATGGAGTTATGACTGTTATGAGTTATTTCCACCAAATATCAACTGTCTGGCTACTAAAGAATTAAATTGACAGGCAGTAGTGTGAAGATGAAGAGTAGAAACTCGTAACGGATTTGGATCAGTCAATTTTCCTCGTTTTTTTCTATACATTTTAAGAATGTAAGAAAAAAGTTTGATAATAAATGAGGATCTAAGATCTTTAAAGGAACAGCCACCACGTGCTCAATCTTGTTCTTGTGCCAGGCCTTCTTTTTCTATTGTTACGTCATGTTTGGATGGGAGTCAAATGTGTGTACGTGTCTGTGTATCTGTTGAAGTCAATATTGCTCTGGATGTTGTTTGTAGTATTCCATAGTATAATATTCTATAGCATAGGGAGTAATGTGTTCAAAAGCCATGGAGAAAGATAAAGGATTGGGAGAAAGTTAAGGGAGGGATGTGCCTTTGCTTACTTAAGAGCAAGTAGCGACTATGAGTTCGTTCATACACAGAGGAAAATGTGACGGCTGTGATGAAAAGTTCCTTCCCTCTCCATGCAAATCCCATTGTTCTGGATAAATGGGACTTTGAATGTTAAATGTATAAAGATTGAGGATAAGGGAACAAGTTTTAATGAGCATCGTCCTATAGGGACCTTGTAATAGTGGAACGAATATGTAGTAGAGTTTGAGAGGAGGAAAAGGAAAGCGTTATATGCGTAGATAAATTTAATCACTTCTCCCAATCATTTCGGCTTATCTATATCTAAGTTTATTAGGGAAACATTGAAAGCATTTAATGCGCCCTACACACAATAGAAAGTTTAGTTAATATTGAGATGAAGAAGGAGATGAATTGAAAGTCACTGCTAATGCTCAAAGTTATGGAGAACACATTTTGTGGTAGTAAATCTCTCTCTCTCTCTCTCTCTCTCTCTCTGTATGTAAATAATATAATATATAATGATATTGTGTGAAAACAGAGTTGGGGGAAAGAGCGCTCCGCCTCCACGGATGAGGCCTCATCTACGAAGCAACTTCATCAGCAGAAGCTAAGTCGGGAAATTGCTGCCTTGGCGGAGAAGCACGGCTGTAGTTTGGCCCAATTGGTCATTGCCTGGTGTCTCAAGAATGACCCTGTTCAATGCATGCTCGTCGGACCCACGTCAACACCTGAGCTTCTCTCCTACTTTCAAGCTTTACAAGTAAATCCTTCATTATTTTTTTTCCTATATAATTAAAATATGTACGTACATGTATTTTTACATGGGAAGGGGCCTAAGTTAAAAATATGGATTTTGACATACATGAGAGATAAGAGTTTGGAAAAACTCATTCTCAAGATATTTACCATGGGAATTTTAGGCGGAGCTTCATATATGTGAAGAAATTCATTAATTCGGGGTAATAAAGGGCGAAATAATGGTATAGGAAAGCTGCGTGGAGGGTTTCAAATGAGAATATCATAAATTACTCTAGGGGTTACAACAATAATAAAGGAGAATTTTAAGGAGGAGGAGGAGGATTTCTGAGGCTCTAGGATTAACATAATTGCCGACCATGAGGATTTTCCTTTGGTTAAAGGATATCAAGACTTTGAAGGGGAAGGGAAAAAGCATGGCTGAAAATTTTTACCCCCGAATTTTCATTCCCGCACCATAAAATAACAGATAGAATTGTCAAGTATCCCCTTTTAGCGCATTAGGGTCTCTCATATCAAGGAATTATGTGGAGGAATAGGCACATAACATGAGGTCTCTAGCTTGAATACTAATTCAATGAGAATTGGGACGAAGCTAGTGAAAGTAAATATTTCCGTTAGTTTTTAGGAGTAAGTTTCGCAGTGAGAGAGAGAGTGAGAGAATAGAATAGTCAAATATATGTGGATTTCCCTGGATTTCAATAGGAGTATTATATGTGGGAATTGAATTGAAAAGGAGTTACCATAAATTATTCGGTTAAATGTCATGTAGAGCCTGTGACTTTATAATTAGTTTTGCAAACACACACACTCACACACACACACACGGAGGTAATAAAAAGAAAACGTTTGTCAGAGTCTACATATGGGGCTGCCTGCTGATAGCAAAGGGAATTTATTTTAGCTTCCAAGTGCGAGAGTGCTACTTTGTAGTTTTGAGTGAAAAAAAAATATTGCCTGGTGTAAAGAGTGACGAGGCTCGTTTATTACATTTTTAAGTAGCCATCCCCTGCATATAAATCTTCTCAATTGGTAATTTAAAATTTGTATGTTGGGAAATTGGGAGAGATGAAGATTCCTGTAGGTATAATTATTTGGGATTTAAATGAAGCTGACAAATTATAGAGGAAGAATTGGAGAGAAATAGTATTGTTAAGTTTGATGGAAATCTTGTGGGGGAGCGAATTTAAGTTGGGATGAAATACATGTAATTTGCATACTCAATTTATCAACGTTGAGTAATATGGGAATTGTGATGTAAAATGCTCAATGAGAAAAATTTACTCCGTTTAAATAGCTCATCCCAAAATTGTCGACGACTGTGATGAATGAATTGGAGAAGATATTGGATAACCGGCCAGTCAGACCTCCGATGGTTTCTACCCTAGCCATGTCTCAGAGATGACAATCACTTCCCGCTCCTAACGCAGCCCATCGGTCCAAATCTCCAAGTCCAGGTCACCATGATGGAGGAGCGGGTTCACAGTCGCCGACTCTCTCAGCATCTTTTCAAGAGCCAGAGGCACCACCAGTTCTTACTAAACGACCAAGTACCGTTAGTATAGATCGTGCTCATCAACAAGAACGAGCCTTCAATTCTTGGAATAATAGATTTCCATTTTGCCGGATGCAGTAGAAGAAAAAAATAATATCCTCAAATATTATCATAATATACAACCCCTCCCGCTCCTTCCACCATATTACAGCTCCTGTGCCGATTTTTTGAAAAAAACTCATTCAAAGTTCTGCCATATAAACAATAATGCTAAAAAAACCGAACAAAAAAAACACATCGACATTTTTTAGTTGAGCCTCATTTCATTTCCGTCCTCTATTCAAAACCTTGGTTCAGGTTATAAATATAGAAATACTAAATGTGGAAAAAAATCCTTTAGTTTCCTTCTCACTCTACATTAATTTTCAGGAGATACATTTGGACCGATTTGATCTGTGGATTTTAAAACTAAAAAAAAATCATATTATAAAAAGTGTAAAAAATCCCGGAAATTGTACAATATTAACGAGAAAATATGTATTACTTTCCCCGAAAAAATTATTCAAGCTTTAGCGGACATCTCTGTGCCGATTCCTCCTCTAATAATGCATGTAAAATTTTATCACTATTGAACCACCACAGTCCCCATAATTCCGCTAAATCTCTGAATTTTACGCTGAGACGAATAAGTATAATATTTTACAATTTTCTCATATTTGAGAAAAAGTTTTAGCGAGGGCTAAATCCAAAAAAAATTCAACGTCTAATTAAGTAACTTATTGCCTTTAAAAGAAACAAAAAATTTCATACAAAAAATCGAAATACAATGCGATTTTCAATTCTAAAAATAACACTCACATATAATACACGGACATACTCTCAAATACACGCAATTATTATTACACATATAATATCTCCTTTGAGAACTCATAGAAACCAAAAAGGTATATATTAGTAGCTTAGTAAATTAATAAATAATTATAATAATATAATATTCATCAAATTAAAGTATAGAGTCTGTTCTTTTAAATACATTAAACATTCTGAATCGAAAAGGGTGCTTGTAGTTCATACATGAACAGTAAAAAGTCTAAAGGTAAAAACATAAATAGCTCATCTCCATGAGAATTTATGCATTTGACTTTGATCCATTGAAACTCTGCGAATTACGAATTAAGCTTGGAACATTTTAAAATTAAAATAATAGTAATTAAATCATAAATAATAAATCTTCATAAATTCTATTTAAATTCAAAGGAATTTCGTTCTTTAGCTCTTAAACAAACTTACTATGTAGGAAAGCTTCACATGTACGGTCCGGATTGAAATACATAAAAATCTATATGATATCTTTAAAGCTGCTTAAAACGCGAGCAGTTTTAGATTTCAACAGGGAATTAAAGGAGTAAACTTTGTCGAAAACGTTTTTAACTTAAGACTTAAGATTCTGTTCAGGTTTTTACTGTTCATTATTCGAGAGTTTGATGTATTTGGTAATTTGTTTTGGGGAGTTTGTAGACTCTGTACAGAGTCTGTATTCGTTTTTCCAATGACTACTATGCTGCTCCATAAATATGTATATAGCAATCATAGTATTCCGTTCCGCATGTTTTGTCAACAACATGATTACTTGATTATCTGTTATTAACCTTGTACTTGCCCAATCACAGCTATAAGAGTTGGTTCAAACCTCGGAGCAAGGTCATATTTTGTTGTAGACTTTAGCTCAAAATGGCATTACAAAGATGCAAAACTCCTTAGAATAAATGCATTTTAACATTGGGTATTTTTTGGGGGAAAGGAAATTTCTGGAGGGGAGGAGTAATCCCTAAGGTAGGTAAAAGTTTATCCACCTACGGATATATACAATATAAAAGCAGAACCTACGCCTACAAACAGGATGCTATAGAACAGTACATATAGCTGCGGGAGAGAGAAATAATCTAGAATTAATTGTCACTACTCAATAAGTGCTCAAATATTTCCTTGCAACGAATTACAATATACCCTGAAAATGTCTCTTCATATCCTATTATTTTTCCTCGATTATGAATGTAGTAAAGCTGATTTAAAAGTAATCTATCTATAGACATTCTCTACTATACGACCAGCTCTGTACCTCAGTAATAATTATTATGATGGCCAAGTGTCTAGGCCGATGTAATAATTGGCAAGATGGTTAACATTTACTAGCTAGTACACCTATAAAAATTCACTCTACTCACTTCCTATTTATAGAGTCTCAAAATGTCAAGAACGTTCGGAGTGAAAGTGAGTGTATATTCTGCAGACTACAGGTGCGTATAGGTAGGTAGAACAGTATAGATGTTAGGAGTTCATAGTAGCGTAGGCGTATAAAACTATGTACGGAAAAACCAAGAGTAGAGAGAGAGAGAGAAAGTAATGAAGAGCTCTGTGTATTATAATTTTATGAAACTTGAAAACCTTTGAAGACATTTCTACAAATTCCCTATCTCTCTCATGGCTAAATGACATTTTCTCTATATAAATAATGACTCGAATGCATTTAAACGAGGAATTGCTAATTTCCATGCGGAAGAGGATGTAACATTTTGGGGTTGATGGGCATAGAGGAGACCATATTGAAAGGGTTAATGGAGCATCTCCCCCTTCATGACCTTCCACATATTTTCATGAGTGGACCATCGGAAAGTGAACACTCTCTCAGTTTTTTATAAGATGAGGGTTTTGGAAAGGAAGGGAACCATATAGGAAAAGATGGGGTAGGAGGTGACTGGAATATCCTGACAAAGTTGTAGGAAAATTGTCTTGTCTATATATGGCTAGCCTTTGATAAATAACATGATCTCTTTATCCTCATACGTAGATCTTGATTCATTCATCATCTCATCCTGAGGATGATGATGAGGACGATGTGAATTCACCCTTGGTTTTTCCCCAGAGTTACTTCTATTCTCCATACTATAGCAGCAAACTCAAGAGTCGCTCCTCGTAAACCACTCAACCGCAGAGTCGAAAAGAGTTTCAAGATCAGTATTTCATGATTTCTTACCATGGAGCTTCTTTTCTCTAGGTGGAGGGCTATTGTATAGCGTACCAGGGATTTTCCTTGTATAGTTTTTTCCCATCTTTGAGTAAAGGGGAAATCAGGATAGATTCCTGGTGGAAAAAGGAAGGCTTTAGAAAAATGGTAATATAAATCGGCGCCGTTGTTGTTGTTGTAGTATATGTTGTAGAGGAGGCTATGTGCCTTGTTCTTCATTACATGCAAGGATTTTATTATGTAAAGTCCCTTGTATGTGTGTATATAGGGACCTTTTCCCTCTATAGTACTTCCGTGAATGTTAAAACCCTGGGATCATAAAGCAAAGCAAGGATGGGGGGAATCTATCGTAGCCACAGAGCGCTCTTGAATTTACGATCGACTATTAGTGATAAGGATATTATGGCTGGTTCATACAACTTGTTTCCTCCACATATGTATTCCTTCCATGTCGACTTTTCTCTCTCGCTCTTTTTTTTATATTCTGCATCTCTACTCTATTATTTCTTCATGGTACTTCATCATTGATTCAATTAACGCTGAAAAAAGGATTTGTGTTCTTGAGAATTCCTATGCGCCTATAATACCTTTCACATGTGTTTCTTTCCCTCATTCATTTTACCTACACAGTGTTATAGAATATTTACCATGGGCTAAGTCATATTAAGTAGAATTAACTATACATGTACATGCTTTTCATTCCAGAATTTCAGGTTGTGGGTTTTATATAGTTTTAGCATTATCCGTGTAGTTCACCCATTATAGTTGTGTATACTTTACACTGCACTGGTCGATTAGAAGAAATGGCGGAGGGGATTTATGATACTGAAGGAGAATCAATTGGCTCGTTCCTTTTCATTTATGCTGGGATAAAGCAATAAACTTGGATTTATATACATACATATAGTACATTCTTATGTATGTATATATGTATATTAATAAAAAAAAAAGCACGCACTATACTTCCTATATGAAGATAGATGCTCTCCTGGAACAATATATTATAATGGTGCTGTGTTAAGGTGCTGGGATTTTTATTCTATAATATTACTATGTATATGTAGATTTTTTTGTTATAATATAAAACCATGTATATTATTATAGATTTAGTTCCTTTATTAAGTACATTATTACTTATTACCTCTTACGTATAGTTATTATATCTGATTTGAGATCAGGATTCAAAGGGTTACATTACTATTCTGAATGTTTGTTTTTACTCAGTAATTTGAGTTGGACTTGATGAATCGTTTGTGTGCGGAGTACAATAAACTTGTAGGTTTTGGGAATGTCAATTCAGGTTTTCCTTCCCAATTATAGAATTTATATGTGTTATGTCTTATTAACCCTGCTATGTTTACTGTTGTCAAATATGTCATATTTATGAATCCTTCAAGTTCCTTTTGGTAATGGAATATACACAATAATTATTATTGATAGTAGTTTACTTGTATACAACAATTATTTGGTTTCCTTTCCATTTGTGTAAGTACTTGTGACATAATTTAATGGTTTTATGTGACGATTCTAGTGTTTAGTGCTCATATGTACGTGTCTTAATTACTTCTGCCACTACTGTCACTATATAGCTCGTATAAAGAAAGGAGTTTGGGCAAGAGTTTTGTATAGGTAATCTTATTTGAATTCTGCAGGTTTCAAAATCATTGTGGTAAAATGCAAATTACATGTAATATTGCAACAATAAATAATCTAGTTTAGGAGAGTCATTATGGGAGGTAGGCATTGCTACTATAAAAACTATTAGGGCACTTATATAAACACAATAAAATTATTTACAGCTAGAGAAATCATTGCTACAAGTATAGGAAAACTTACAATAGTAGTTGATAGGAATAAAAGAGAAACGTCGTGACCAAAACTTGCATTGATAAATTACATATTAAAAATAATAATAATTATTATTATTATATTACACATAGCATCTGCTAAAGTGCTAAAGGGGCTATGGAAAAAATAAAATTATAGCCCCTTTTGCTACTTTATCCGACGATATAATGCTTGGAAATATAAAAAACATTGTTACATTTTATCCAATAAGTAAGACCATGTAGGCGAGAGGAGTAGATTTGTTTTGAAGAGGGAGTTTCAAGCTTTTCAATAACTTGGATTTTTATGACTCTACAATATAACAAGTTATGTCTTACGCTCTAATTTTATTTAATGCAATTTGCGATAATAAAGAACTAATTGAGAAAACATTATTATACAATGAGAATTCCAGGCTCCATACACAATAAATACACTAGATAGATATGAGATAGAAGGTCATTTAGGTCAATTACACTTGGACACATATGGGATTAAGGTAAAGCTTCCCCAATTAGTAATGCATCACATAATGTGTAAGATACCACTTTTAGAGTCTTGACTTTTACTTGAACATTGAACGTGTGCAGGTGAAAAAAACGTAGGTAGCTATAGAAATGTTGTTTTTCTCCTTCATTTCCTTCCATTATATTGGGTTATCTGCAGCCAAGTATAAGTAGCTATTTCCGGGATTACCCTCATGCGCTTTAGTATTCAGTGCAGATAATCCTCCTTACGATTTCTTACCTGGCATGGAGTTACATATATAAGGAATGTAAAATGAGACTCTAGGGAGAGTTGGAAGTATGAAATGAAAATTAAAAGGTTACTATCAAAATAATATCATGCGTGTATTTTGTTAGTTACGTATGATAGAATTAAATGTAACAAAATTATAATTATTAATGTATATATTGAGAGCAAAAGCGATCTCTTTAATCTTGTGAGGATGTGATGACGAAACATTATAGTTTTGAAATATTCCTCATATTCTGAGAATATTTGAGAATGTATACATACACATACACACATGTTAAATTGAAATTCAATTCTATTGAACCATATCAATGCCTTATGTGATCTGCTCAACGTCATCGAATTCCACCGGTGAAATACAATATAAAAAAATGTTAAATCATTTCAAAACAAGCCATATATGGATGGAAACCAATGATAATACAACGTTATGGAAAAATATGATTTAATTATTATTATATTCCTTTTGATTGTTAGCTTTAAAATTGATTTTTATGTATGTACATATACGAGTGTTTTCAAAAGTAAGTACGTACGAGGGAGTTTTAATTGGCAAAATTATTAAATTACTGGTTGCGACGTGGTTGATGAATAAAAGGCCTTGTTATTGTTTCCTGGATTTAATTATTATTAATAATTATTGTAAGTGTAGATATTTGCAAAGTCTTTAAAAAAATGACCTGCACTCAACTACACGTAATAATAGCGGTGTATTCTCATTTTAGCAAATTTTTCTATTCCCCCTATAAAATATGCGTCTATTGTTATAGGAAGAACAGACGTAATAAAAAGTAGTTTCTTTGAGAGTTTAATATTTCAGGGGCTGATAGTTGTGGTGAGTGAATTTGTCGTTCTAGTAATGACTTTTACCACGTACATATTTCAGTAGTAAGAATAAATAATGTATTCCGAAGGTTTCAATGAAATAAATAGAATGTTTTGGAAGAATATGAGTCAGAGCAGATGTTATTTGAAATGTATACTTGTTGACAGTTATGGTTATCACAATATTCTAATGTTAAAATGATGATGAATGCGGATGGAATTTTATGAGTAAGGGAATATTTTAAAGGTAATAAAAAAACCATTGTTAAGATTAAAGCTAAGACATTATACAGCGTATAAATATAGGGAAATAATAAAATGAAGAAATTGAAAAATATCAATATAGACGAATTCTCCGGGATATGGGAAATATGCATGTAGGAAAATAATGTAAGATTAATAAATAATGCGTTCTAATAAAAAAAAAAGGATGCAATATTAAAAAAAGATATATAAACACACTAATTTTAAACGCAATTCTCAAAATGGATTTTAAAATCGTATATGTACATAAATAATGAACTGACCAAAATATTAGTTCACAAGGGGGAAAAAAAAGTTAACAAAATAAGAAGGAACGATGGAGTTACTTACATGGATATGTAATGTACTAAATATTATCACGTTATTATAATTATATATGCTGTTGAATAGCTTGTAATTTTAAAGGAACTTTTAAAGAATTAATAAAGACAAGTTGGATTTTTGCTTGTTGCACTCGCTCAAAAATGACTCTGGGCTTTGAATTTCCTTCTATAAATCTCATCTGTAGATTTTTAAATGCTCGTTTTATTGTCTAGTTGATTTAACAGGGAAGATGAAATGGATGAAAATGTATTTTGTATGTTTACAAACAAATGGAAGCATAATATTCCACTGGACGTTCATCAGTTGTTAAAAGGGTTTAATGTTCCTCTCCAACAATGACGTCCACACCAGCTTCCAGGGTCACCCCGTAAAACTTTTTCCTGCGTAAAATGAAATGAGGATGTGATTGGAGGAGCAATTATGGTAATTGACTTACTCTAATTACGTTACCGTACTAATAGGTAAGTCCATTAGAGCAAATAGCACGGAGCACTTGAGATGCTGAGATTAATTATTATAAACTTACGTATGAAGTTGCAACTCCTTATCAACGAAGGTGACGGTCAAGCTTTGGAGTGAGAGGGTTTTCGGATCCAGCCCAGGAATAGTGCCTGTGCGTGTGTAATGAAGAGAGGCTGTCAAGGTAGTGTCGACGGTGGGCAAGAAAGTACTTGGGATTTCAAGCTGATGGTTCAGGTTGTCTTCTGGGTTGATGACTCCTCTGAAATTGAATTTAATTGAATTTAAATTACATTTGAATTTCCAGAGCTCCTTGTCAGAAAATAATTTAGTTATGAAAAGCCCATTAAATCTCTCACTGAGCTATAACGAATTTGTCAGTTGAGACTCCATCCAAGCGGCGGAACTGTACCGTTACTTTAGCATGATCGACCTTTACTTGACTCGCGGTAATGCTTAATCCAACGGTGGAGGGTTGAACTGTAATTTTAAATTTCATCAGTTTGTAGTTCCTGAGAGGTTTTTTCTTTCGTAATATAGATTAATATAGAAAGGTTTGGCTAGGTATGAGATTTACGGCAGAATGAAGCTTGTGTATCTGTATTGAGGAAATACTGTCCAGGCTGAAGTTTCTGGTCGGATCCAATCACTAAACATGAGCCGTCTTGGCAATTGGTGTAACAAGATCCCCTAAATTAAAGTATTATGTACTTGATTAGATCTTATTAGTATTTTCAGCTCCCTCAGTGAAAAAATTGAGGCAGTAGAGATGCATAATTTCGTCCCCGCACTGCTCTATATCCATAAGGTGGAATTTTAATTAAAAACTAACCCCTGGAAAGTTTTGTAGTCGTTGCAACGGTAAGACACGAAAGGACAATCGCTATTTTTCAAAGACTCGACAAAATATTGTGGCGCCCGATGATGACTGCAGGCGTAGTCGGAGAAGAAATCTGTACGCAAAAACTTGGGTGAGTTACATGTTCAAATAAAATTATGAAAAGAATTTATGAGACTGAAAGTACCAATATCTTTGATAATAAGATCAGCAATTGTCAGAGCTAGCCTTCCAATGCGATCATCACATCCAGGCTGTGACTCTCCTCCATTAGGATAGATATCAACATCACCCACAGCTGAGATCATACCAAAGCCTTGCAAAAGCGAGGCGGATTTCGCATTTGAGTGAATGACCTCAACGTAAACGGCGTCATTAGCATCAATTCTTACCAACGGGTCCGTTCCTTCAAAGTAGGGCTGTGACGGATCCAAAGCTATTCAAACATATAAACATGTCAAGTACATCCATTCATTGAAACTAAAGGCGTCGACGACTCCTTCCACCTCACCTGTTATGCGAGCAATGTTATCGATTCGGTCTCCAACATAACTTGCAATGTGAGCTCCCAAACTGTGACCGATCAAATGAATCTTTGCTGGAGTTGTTGCAGTTTTTGAAATGATAAAATCAAGAAGTCTGTATATTCAACATTTATAATTTAGGAACAGTTTTTTTGGAATTTTATGCGTCATATTTTAGTATAGAAAAGGTAAAGGCATGCATTTTACTTTGCAATTTGGGCTCCCACCAAACGAGCATTACCAGCACCTCTGACGTAACTGTGAGATGCACCAGGCTGCCAGTCGATTGCTAAGATGTTGAAATTCCCCTGTTTGTAGGTAAAAGAATAGGTAGGTTATTTGCACAAAGTTTCGGGTAAAGTGTCGCATTTTTATCTCATTACCTTGTCCAGGTAAGCATTCTTGGTCTGAACAACCCAATCCGTAGTGGAGTTATCCGTCCATCCATGGATAATTACAATGGTACTTTCAGCTCCATCGTACTGTGAAAAATCAAGGAGAGCATCTTTCCCTGGGATAAGTTCTTCTGGCTCGTCGCGTGTTCTCCTGAATATTGAAGTTATACATATAGATATACATATAATTAAAGGGAAATTTCTACGACAAAACTATATTCATGCATATAGAAATTTCGAATGTTTTCATGCCTGGTAAAAAGAAGATGTCGGGTACCAACTTCTTCAGGACGACCGGGTAAAGTAGATATGGGTCTTAAGGTTGAACTCCAAGGAGCGTCACTGCTAAAACAGCCGTAGGTCTCGTAGCAGATCTGAAACAAAGGAAATGACAAAAGAATGAAAAAATATTGACGGCATGAAACCCCGTGATTCTTTTGTGCCCTCTAAGCAAGGATTTTGAGCTTTGCTGATGATTACCTCATTCAACGGGGCCTTTATCTTTTCTTGCCAGGGGGAAGCTGAGAAAAAAGAAAGTCATGCTGGGAGAAAGTTTATAGAACAGTTTTTCCGGAAATATGTAATCTTTTGTCAAGACTTTCTACATAAAAAGGAGTGCGAATTCTTCTTACCTAAAGCTCCTGCAAAGGCTATACACAGTACCAAAACTTTTAACATTTTGACGACTTAATTGCGCATGGGATTTTAGAACAATTAATTTCGTCAACACCTGAAAGTGAACTGAAGCTTGGACATCTGATTTTTCTTAATTGTACTTTGCGAGCTTGTTCATTTGAAATATTATGATTGATTGCTGATAAACTTTACATTATGTTTATTGGTATTATCACAGTGCCGACAATCTAGCTGTCGGATAAATTAGCTTTTAAGTGTTTGTAGGTTCAAGTGCTCATTGGCGTATTGGTCAGTTGATTATTTATTCCATCGGTTCCGTCCCAGGCGTATGACGGAGATGAAGGTTCAGAATGAAATTATAACACGATTTGGTCAAGATGCAAGATTTTAATTGGTTCAAAGGTATGCATTATCATGTGATCAACTCACGTCAATGATCTAATAATTTTTATCTAGATGCAGTAATGCAATGTATCTCAACCTTTTTTATTAATTATAATAAATCGAGTAACAACACGTAGAGATTCAAACAAAATGGTGATAATATTGCTTCAAATGCTACCTTGATTTTTGCTAATTGACAACAAAAATAATTCTTAATGGCATTAAACTAGTGGAAGAGCTTTTTATCTCAAATTTTGTGTTCGGAGGGTTTTAGTTACCAGAAAGGTTATCTCCGGTTGCAAAAAAAATATTGATGTTTTCATAAAAGGTTCCCTTATCACCTCAATTAACTTCTGCGTTTATCTTGATTGATTTTCGCGAGAATTCGTGGAGCAAAGTAGGAGATAACAACATCCGTGCCAGCCCTCCTCAGCGACACTAAAGCTTCGTTAAGTGCTACGTCAAGATCAAAGAGTCCAGCCTCCGCTCCTTTAATCAGCATTGAATACTCTCCAGAAACCTGTAACACCATAAGGGAATATAAAGTGAGTCAAATTATCAAAGTCAAAAATTATCTTTTGGACATTTTAAAATTCACGGCAGCAAAAACAAATACCTGGTAGGCAAACATGGGTAATTCAGGGTACCGATCCTTCGCACTCTTGATAATATCCAAATAAGACCAAGCAGGTTTCACCATAAGAAAGTCAGCTCCTTCTTTCACATCTCTATCCTGAAGTAAGACGCAGGATAACCATTCAGTAACTCATTTTTTATTTCAACAAAATTAAATAGTTTTACTTGAAAAGTACATACAACGGCTCTCAAAGCTAGACCGCTAGATCCGGGAGGAAGCTGATAAGCTTTCCGATCCCCAAAAGCCGGAGCCGAAGCTGCTGCATGGCGGAAAGGTCCGTAGAAACACGACGCAAATTTTGCAGCATAAGAAAGAACGGAAACCTATTCAAAAAGTCAAACAACAAACTCTCAGCAAAAACTACATAAAATAATTCATAAACATGATTCTAATAACATTGTAAACAACACTCCTCATTTGCAATTCACTCGGTAGATAAAAATACTGTGGACATACTCTGTTTCCCAAACCAGCTTCTTTCAGTGACGTTTTGATTGCCAGAATGCGTCCATCCATCATATCTGACGGTGCTATTATGTGACATCCTGCCTTTGCATAACTCAAAGCTACCTCCGCAAGACGTTTCGTAGATTTATCATTGTCAATATGTCCCGTTGAAGTCAGTATTCCACAATGACCATGGCTTGTGAAACCGCACAGGCAGACCTGATATTAATTTGATTTATATTATACTCTTCGCCTACA
The DNA here is from genome assembly GCA_034693705.1 of Spatulosminthurus flaviceps. Classification (NCBI taxonomy): domain Eukaryota; kingdom Metazoa; phylum Arthropoda; class Collembola; order Symphypleona; family Sminthuridae; genus Spatulosminthurus; species Spatulosminthurus flaviceps. The sequence goes on from JAQFXU010000890.1 coordinate 22,065, forward strand.
TTTCAGATCCTCTTACGATTTATCATCCCAAGTACACAGATGTAGCATCATCATATTCCCTTTAGTCCTGCCTTTTCCAGAATACTAAACAAGCTCCATCAATAACATGGACACAGGACTTATACACTTAATCATTTCCCACTATGTTAGCAATTTTACCAAAATTATGAACTTACATCGCAAGCAATTATCAGATCAGGAAAAGCCTTTCGGAGCACCTCTATCGCTGGGATCACTGGTGACCTTTTCGGGTCGTCAGCCGCACTTCCATGCTCATCCTATAATAACCACCAAGACCACATATATTAAATACAGAATAAGGGTTCATGGTTCAAATCTCACATCACAGCCCAGCCATGCATTTTTCAATACTCAATTTGAAACCACCGGCTATTTTCCTCCCCCTTCAGATTTCCTTGAAGGTTATTCGTACAAAACTCAAAGTCACCCAAACTCGTCATAACGTATAGCAAATAAATTTTGCTTCCATCACCTTTATTTTTATTGGTGGAATTAATTACATGCATTCATACAAACAAATATTCAATCCCAACTTAAAAAATCTACCTCTACATGCTCTGCTTTATTTAACCGTGAAATAATAATATCACCTTGACTGTATCATCTGGAACTCCAAAGAGCAATACTGATTTCAAACCGTTGTCCACTACCGGCTTCAAATGTGCTACTAATTTATTTACTCCCCACCGACTAACGCCAGGCATTGCGCTGATTTCCACTTCTCCGTCAACATCGTGCCTAAATATTTCATTAAATCGGATTCAAATTATTATTAACATACAAACTTCTCACTATAAAATAATAAATTATTCATTTCTACCTGTGCCTCACTATACCGTTTAACTATATTAAAATTGCTTTGGTCGATTAACTCACGTAATAAAAATCGGGTACATCAGGTTGGCTGGCCCAATACTTGTGTTAGGTTGCTGCCATTCCCGGAGAGTTGCATGTGAATAGCCGCTGTGAAGTCCGAAATTGCTTTCTGAAGTCATAGTGACTGTTTGTGCGTTCAAATTTGAAGGTTAAAGATTTTTGGTTTATTTAGTGGTTAAAATGATTTTTTTCACCTGAAGAAACGTGGTTAGAATGATTTTTTTCTGCTACGATTGTCCAAACTAAATAGATTGTCTTATATGGTGGAGCGGCTGGAGGAAGACTGGAAGTCTTGTTGAGAGGTGAGAAAGGAAAGTGAGGTACAAGAATAACTGTGCTCGTTTTGTCTTGATGTAAGGTATTAAGATATCAGGACTGCCTCTAGCAATAAAGTTTTGTAATAAAATGCATGCCTCTGTGTAAGTTATTTGTACTAGTGCTGAGGGACTATGCATGGACATGAATTAAAGTGATTTGTGATTTCCTTTAACCCTTTACTGTATAATAATGGAAAATGTGCAAGTGACAACTGGCAAGTGTGAGAATTTTTGTCTCTGTATGTGTAAACGTGATTTTGCTGCTACATGTGCTTTTGGTCTATGTGAGGAACTGTAAGGAGTACCGTGTTAAGTGATATGGGTGAAACAGTAGAATGTAGAATGCAATAGGAGCTTGCATGTGATACTTAAAATTGCAGCGGGTATTGAATGAATTGTACTTTGCCTGTGTGAAGGTTGTGATTTTGTCATTGTCACACGACTCGCAATCAATATTTGTATGGTTGCTCAATTATTATTTTTAGTATCATTTCTGGTATTTATGTAACTGCAACCTTCTCACATTCTGTTTCACCTTGGATTGATTAGATGGGGATTTTTGATTGAAGCTGCGGTGTGATCAATTCCAATGCATTTTTAATTTCAGAGACTGCTTTACCAAAGCTGCATACGAAGGAGAGCTGATTAAGTATTGTCTAAAGGAACAACTGATAAAGTCACACAGCATGTATATTACTGGGACGTGCATGGAGATGTGTCCGAAAAAGGAGAGACAAATGTATGCAGCTTTCGAATAATTTTTTGGGAAATTTGTATTCATGTTTGTATATGATTTGTATGGAAAGATAAAATATTGGTTTGTATTTTCAGGAGAGAACGGGAAGGGCTTTTGCATAAATATGAGCAGGAAAAGAATCCAGGGGAATCGAGAACCTATGATGATAGAGATCGGAGAGTTCAGAGGGGAAGGAAACCGTTGCCCAAAGCGGATGTGAATAAGACTGTTAAATCATTCGCTAGATCTGCTGCTGGATTGGATAAAACAGTTCCTGAAGATCTGAGACCACCTTCGGTTCTTAAAAAGACAGTAGCTTATCTGTGTAATGAGTGAGTTGAGTTTTAAGGATTTAAATTTGAATTTTTAGAAGCATACACGGAGAAAAGCTAGTATGGGAATTCGAGGGGAATTGAAATTTGTACTTCATTAATTTTTTTAATTTTAGGGTTCTCACGTTGGGAAATGAACCATTTAATGTAATTTACGATTTTGTGTTCGATCGCTTGAGGTCAGTGAGACAAGATATAGTGATACAGCGCATCCAGGATGAGTGTGCCATTTCGATTTTGGAGGTCGTGGTTCGATTTCATCTTTATGCAACTTATAGGTATGGTGTACATTAGTTGTAACTTGTTTAAATGCATTGATTTTAAAGAATATTACTAGATAATGAATCTGTGTTGAAATGTTATCATTTTTACCAGTGAAATTTTGTTTCTCCCTAGGCTTGAAAACGAACCAGTCGAAAAATTTGATCCTCACATTAATAGGAAGCACCTGATTGATTGCTTGAAGAAGCTTATATTTTTGTATGAGTTGAATAATTATTGGAAATCTTCTAGGAATGAATTTGAAGCATTGTACATTATCGTTGCACCTGAAAGTACTGACGTTTTACTACGAGCTTTGTCGATTAGACCGTCACTGTGAGTTTACTAGGTTTTTTTAGCTTTTAGTAATTTTTGTATCCACTGTGAGAGACAAAAATGATTATTAGATTACTATTTTTACTATTCAGGAACGACCCGGTGTTTAACGCTGCTATTCAAGTCTGCTTTGCCTATCAATCAAGAAATTTTGTCAAATATTTCCGAATGCTGGAAAATTTACCTCCACTAACAGCCTCGTATTTCACACAGCAGGCGAGACATGTGCGAAGGTATGTGTTCCAGCTACAGATATTTAAAATAAAAGTCAAATGTATTCATCTCAAATGAAATTATGAAGATGGTCTTTCAAGTATTTTTTTGCTGAAAATTACTTTTCTTTGCAGTCTAGCGTATCAGTCAATTACTCAAGCGTACGGAGTAAGCACTTCCAAAGTACCTGTTAAACTTATAGCCAAAACATTACGCTATCCCAGTGTTCATGACACTCTTAATGATCTCCGAACAATTCAAGCCCAAATTATCGTGGATGACGGTGAGGATGGAATTTCTTTCGCGCGCTTCACCAAATCTAATTCCAGCGTATGTGCTGCCAAGGTCAGTTGAAGTTGGTATATCTTTAATTTTTTTCAATTTATAAATATGAACAAGTTTTTATAGCTGATCGTTGGTTTTATTGTACAATTCCAGATACAGCAGCTTAGTAATAACGTTGGTGGGATTAAGCTAGAGTTACTAGACTCAAAAAATATCCTCTATATCGCTTCAAAGTTGATATGCCCGAGCTTTCCAAGTCATCATAGTTGATATGCGTATTTAGTTAATACAAGGTGTTTATGATTATTTTTTTAAAATAATTCGGAAAGTTCTCACAATTCAAAAACGAATGTGTCTTTTTTCGCGTTGTCCAGTGGGTTGAAAGGAATTTAGAAGTTGGTTTTCCTACAATAGAGCTACCTCTTAATTTAATCCTTCATTAACAAAGATAAACTGTGTCAGGTTCAAATTCACTGCCCATTTTGTATTTTTTATGGACTGTACAATATCCTGCCGTCTATGAACTTCAAATTAATACAAATTACTTATAGATTGAACTTAAATATCCAGGCCATTTTACTTAATAGCGTTAACGATCCGCCTAAAAAATAATGCAGATAATTAAATATATTCGTATGCCTCCAATTTGAATGTTATTGGTGAGCAACTGCATGCATATCAGATACAAGAAATGCGTTCTGAATAAAATAAAGTGTAGGTGAAGCACGTGTACAAATAATATAATAGTAATTGATAAACAAATAAATAATTTTTCAATCGCTTCAAGTAAAAATGTTTTATATTTTTTGTCAATTTGAAAAACCTGTATGTATACTTCACATTGTGCCCAAACTTGAATTTTGTTAAAACTGAATAAAAATTAGTATCATTTAAGGATGTAATAATGTATTTTCATCGTATAGTAACACTCCGATTTAAAGAATTTGAGTGGCGTGTGATGCTTAAACCAATAAAAAGGTCCGACTTTAATTTTAAGGGGGGCACAAGATTTCAAAACCTTTTGTTGATACTCATGAGAAATTCCTTTAGGCAAACGTAACTTATGAATTTTTCCCGAAATCTCATACACGGATGAAGCCGGAAGATAAGCAATGTACTGGAAAATTAGCATAATTGCCAAGATAATGCAGTAAGTTGAGTAAGTGTAGATATCCAAATAGTAAAAATGCATGATGGCGTAACTGGTTGTCACCGTTAGTACAGCTATCACCACTTTGTGTCCACACATTGCTAAGTCACTGACGCTATGATTAAACTGCTTATTCAGTAGCTGAAGGAATCGATAACGATTAAGTTCAATGAGTCTAGGATACTTCGTCAGCTGCTTTCTAGAATCAAAAGGAAATTTCATTAATTTTTCTCTCGATTAAGAGTGTGCTCACAAAGAACTCGTTTCTTCCGTGCAACCGTTTAGCCCTTTCAATAGTTCCAAACGATTTCCGTGTGACTGGTTCTTCCGTAATCTACGACTACATGAGAACAGGTTCTATGTGCGCACACCCTATCACGTACATTCGACCCTTTATCAATTTCAATACATCTCAACAATATCAAAACAAACCCTTACTTTAAATTCTTAATCCAAGAGGCAGTCACAATGAAGTATGTGTACGTGTAGATGATGAAGAAAATTGCCTTAAACCACTGTGAAGTGTACAACATGGTTTCAAATACTAATGATATTGCATGGAGACCAAAATTATAGTTGTTTTCATCAATAAAGCTCGTCACCATATAAATTGACGCGAACGGACGCACTAAATGTATTGTAAATCCCATTGGAATTTGCATGCACGCCAGTACAGGGAACACAAATAACCATCTCTCAAATTTTGTAGGTCTTCTCGTCTTTGTCATTTCTCTTCCTAAAGAAAACCCACAATGAATTCAATAGCCCCTATTTTAGCTTAGAATTTCCACACTTACCTTCAAGCTTGTAAATAACCCGAATGAACTGGTTCAAAAACGCGATGATTTCATCTCTCTTGATATACACACTCAAGCTGAGTGTAAAGTTAAATATATATGAAATGGTGAGACAGAAATGGGAGAAGAAATCCACATTCGTTAATTCTATAGTTTTATCCAAGGCCATCATAATGAGAATGATTAAGAGATAAACTGTATTTAAAAACTGGTACACTGCCACAAACTTCCAGTAACCTCGAACCCAAGTCCTCTCTTCCGGAATCATCTTACCCCTTTTACTATCCCAGTTGAAAGGTATTGAGCCTAGCAATACTATCCATTGCACAAACTTGCCAAATCTCTTTATAGATTTACGGCTCAGTAACTTTGTAGTATATCCACTATCTTCTGGTTCTTGAATGACTTTGGTGGCCCAATGAGCATTTTTTAATCGTTTGAGCATTTTCAAATAGTTTATTAAATTTCTTTCGCTGCGGGTGGAACTAAAACCATTTAAACGTACCCTTTTTAGCCACAAATCCAGGCGAAGGTCAAAGAATCAAGCAATACCTGTTTGTATGGGCTGTTACTGCCCATCGCTTTCCTTCCAGCAGAAACAAGCTACCGAGACTGGAGAGAAAGCATTTTGACACAAACATTTTCTTTCACTTGAGCTGTCAACTTTCCACGCTCCATAGTGTTATAAGACATAGGTACGAGCACTTTAGGTACTGCACAACAACTTGCTTAACTATAGTGTACATGAGAGTATTTCGATCAATATATTCATTAGTGTCTAGTTATTTACTCTACCTATACGCTTACTTCCAGTAAGCGACTTATTGAGCTGAATTTTTTCCGTTAAATTTCCTTGATTCTAAATCTAATTGTAAAACACGGCACGTTGCGAAGCCACATTAAAAATTCAAATAATTTCCATCGTCATGGAATACAATGATGAGTAGGCACAGGGGTATTTGTTTTTCTGCGTATATTTTATGGAACCGTAATTAACTCTACAAACATTGTTATTAATTGAAAAATAAATTCAATCAACACTGCGGAGCTCTCACAATCAGAACAAGAGCTAGTTTATGTTTCAAGTTAAAAGGTACTGTACACTACGCACATACGGACAATCATGTGAGAAATAGAGTTAGAAACTTGCGTTCATTGACGAGGTAATAAAGATCCTCCTGATGTGGATTAATGTTTGTTTATTATGTATACAACGTACACTACGAGCTCGCACACAAGGAATTGGTCATTTCTCAGCACCTTTTTAAGTGCAAAAATGTATGACGACTGGAGTAAAAAGCCTAGTAAGCAGAATAATTTTCTCTTACATTATTTATCAGAGAAAGTTTACAAGGTTGAGCTGAAGCTTGAGAAGGAAGTATTTCAAGTTATAATTTCTACATTAAGGAAGCTCGTAGAGTCGGAGTGGAGCCAGGAAATGTTCACAACTTTTTTTTGAGCACATTAATTTTGTCATAGTTTCATGTAAATCATTTACAGTACAGCATCAACACAATTAGCATGTTTAAGTAGTTTTATTATTACTGCTAAATGATTTCCCATTTCTTATTCAATCAAGCCTACACCTTTATTTTGTATTTGAAGACATTTTCAAAATTACACCTGTAAATATTAGAGTCCTGCAGTAAATAAGAATACATAAGCCATGTGTGTCTGTAAATGCCACGCAGACTATAGTAAACTGTCCGATGTCCGATTACAAGTATCAAAAGATTCTACAAACAAAATAAGATTTTAAAGCTTATTCTACCATGCATTGAGTTCCTAATGGGTAAAATATTTGTTCGTGGGACTAAAATCTTGCAAATGTTGTAATACAGTATATGTTTATTGATTTGAAGGAATGCAATATCAGCATAAATGAACGGTATCGATCGCTTTTCACAATACACAATTATTGTATCAAATATCTCTAATTAAAGTATTAACAGCATTAACGCTATTATTAGGCAAATTATAGTACATAGGGTGGTTTACCTAACTATTACAAAATAGGAGGTTGCAGTGAATATTTAACTTCTCAACTAAATATGTGTTGCATGCTACACGTCCATGTATTAAAATTTGAGGACAGTATGACCTTTTTTCCATCATTGAAGTAAATGTTTCCTCGTAGTATCCATGGGAATATAATTAAATGAATAAATAATTTAGGAAAGATCGTATCTTAATAACAATGTTTTTATTTTTCTTGACTATACACTGGGACGTCAGGGACAGGATCTCCCAAATGCAGGATAAATGCAATTACATATAAGCTACAGTCGGACAAAAACCAAGTGGAATAAATATTTACATCTATAACATTAATGTTTGCCTACGGCGCCTCGTCCGCCTGCACGAGTCAACAAAAGGAAAGAAAATACTCATTCTCTATTTTAATACGAACGAGATCATAGAGGGAGATGATAAGGAATGAATAATCCAATTATTTTAATGTGCCTCTTCGTTCTCGTTGCTTTTACAACCTAAAATACCCAAGCCCATCGTGGTAAATACTTGTGACAATTAATCAAGAAATTTAATCATTTAATTATCTTTTATGATACATACTTACACGGTTCAAGCAAATCATCCTCACTTAGGAGAGGTTTCTTAATCAATCATTTCCAATGTTACTGTGAAGTACCAACGAGGAACCTGGAATTTTTGCAAATTTTGGATAATTTTTGATCATTTAGAGAAATGAAATCTTTGAAATTCTTACTTGAAAATAAAACAAAACCACCGCAAATAATATCGTCAAATATCTCAACTCCTGAAAATTCCGAGATGCTTCACAAAATTCTGAAACGATATTTAACCCTTTTCACAATCTTTGGACGATTTCCTTTCTCTATAGAGAAATCGAACCAGACTCTAGGAATACGTTGGAGTAGTCTGCCTTTTCTGTACACTTGTATTTTTCACATAATTGCTTTTATTCCTTTCATATTTATGGGTGGCTCCTCGGAATTTAACAGCACTATGAATATAACGCAGATCATGGATTATTTCTTATTTAATTTTCAAGCATTTTATTTCGCCTTTACCAGTTTATTTTCCAACATTCATTTATTCGTCAAAATGAAATTCTTTGTGGAACTTTGGGAAAGACTCGAGTCTCAGTTTAGAGAGATTTACAAGAATGAGGAAGCGCAGTTATTATTGCTGTTTAAACAATATTTGAGGAAGGAATGCAAATTTTTGGTCTTGGTCCTTTTAGCCTATGCTCTTTCTTCCATACGAAGTACTTGGGCTTACTGGAATGCTTCAGGGGAAAAACCCATTTGGCAGCCAGTTTTTGTACCAGTCTGGCAGTAGTCGGCATGTTTATACACCTCAGATTTTATTTTTATCTGCATTTTAGTTATAATTTTTGAAAAATTCTTTGACAAATTAAATTCTATAGCATTCGCATGTTGCTGAATCGCGATGGGGTAGTTAAAATAATAAGTGACGAACAAGGCTACAAACGGAACCAACTCTTATTGCTTGCGTCACACTACGAAAAATGTCTAGTCCTGGTTAAGGACGTGAGTTCTTGCTTTGGATACCGAATTTTAGTGCAAGTATCCTTCGCAGTTTATTCCCTCATTACAATCGTCTACTCCTTTGTATTTTCCTTTGACCCAACTTATAATGCGGAATTAAGGTTCATTGCGCGTGGTAACATCCCTTTGGCATGCGTCTCTGTTTTTATTCTGCTCACCTTCTGTCATCATTGTAATTATGCCGTAAGGGAGAAGGTAACGTTAACTTTTTTCCATCAACACCTTCATTTTCCAATGATTTTTTAAATCTTAATGTCTCTGAATTTCAGGCATGTGAACTCCTGGACGCTATTTGTGTGGAAAATGTTAGACAGCATTCTGAAGAATTCAGGCATGAGGTAAAACATAGAAACTTATTTCTGAAATCGAATGGTACACAAAACATGAAAAAATAAGGTCAAGTCATCCGAATTTTTCGAGTAAAACTTCAAACTATCGGGTACACATTACGGAGATGGAATAACCGATGACCCGGTGAAAATATCGGTTGCAATATGCCCCCCGATGTATCAGATGCAAGTAAACCGGTGTGAATCGGGTAATACAATTCAGCCGACATTTTCGGCTCCAATGAGACAGTCAAGGAGAGAAAAATCGGGCGTAATTACACCGGAATTTGAATGCTAGCTGCTCGAATAAGTAAGCGATAAAATTAGGGAAGGATACTTAACAAAACACGAGGTCAATCGGGCTCAAGCTACCCGATTCGAATCGGGTGCAATCTAGTCGAATTGATTAAAATCTGGTGCAAAATACTCTCATAGAACCGGGGATGACCTACATTATTCGGGAAACAATTAATTAACATTACAAGATTTATTCTGCGGTTCCACATCGGAATAAACATTTATTAAGGAATCAAAATACGTTATCTTTCAAAAAATTTTCAGTTAATTTTTTTGTTTTGTTTTCGCAGTTGCAGCTTCTTTTAATCAAAATTACAACTGCTCCCCCCGAAATCACTGCTGGTGGATTTTTTACTCTAAATAAGCGGTTCATCACTTCGGTAATACTAATTTTGGATTTGTAGAGAAAACATGTACTTTATCCGTGAAAACGCTTCCCAATAAACTTTACAGCTTTTTATGCATTTTTATTTTCAGGTGATCGCAACTGTCATAACATATTTCATCGTATTGGCTCAGTTTAAACCTTCTATGGCGAATTGAGATCAAATTAACTGCTTTTGCAGATGACGCCGTGTTGGAATATGTTGCAAAGAAGGATTAAATATACCATCAATAATAATTATTAGTAATTACATTCCCATTAAAATATTAATTAGCTTAATGACTACACGAAGCTGATTTATGAGTAAACCAATCTATGTATGTATATAACTATTTCTCATGGTAATAAAATAATAAGAAGAGCTTGGTTCATCAGATCCAATAAAAATGCTGATTTCGTATACGGCTTAATAATTTAGCCATCAGATGGTAAACATTACTCTTAATTGCTGGATTTCACATTTTATTTGCCTGCATAAATGTATTGCATGGTTTGATAGCTACAAGTATTCTTGAATATGATTGACTCTTCACGAACAAAACTCGTCTATTCAAAATAAAGTATTGAAATGTACCCAAGTATGGATGAAATAATATCGAAAGAATTCTATGGACTTGCTCCAAAATATCTTCCCTAATACGCATCAATCGTCAACCTCAGTATTTTAATTTTAATTATCGAATTTACCAAAAATCTACAAAAACGGATGCTAAATAGTATTCCTATAAAGCATTGGAATTAGTGTCCAATCTGCGTGCTCAAGCTGCACGAAGAATTTCCTTCAGTCCATCCACTATCATGCAGTACAGCAAGAAAGCGTCCATTTATTCGATTCCGTTTCTAGTGCTTAAACTGGGCTAGAGCAATAAAGTGCGAAAAGACCGTGGCTGCCACCTTTAATTGAAATGAAAACATCAGTGCAATTACAATGTTTCGTTTTAAATTAATCAACTTAATTTATATCAGATAAAACGAAAAAATTTGTTATTAAAAAATTATTATGTAGTGGACTTTACCAAGAATTTCTCATTGGAATATTTGCTATTATTTGTTTCACAAATTACAATTTTATTTTATACAAGTGACGATATGCTAACTTACGGAAGCAATGAATCCCTTGTTCAAAGTGTAGAAGCCTCCAGGAGAGATTTCAGGAGGGACGGAATTCATTTTCATTAGGAGGATCTGGAACTTCAAAAGATCATATCCATTTTTAGATAATATTAACAGATACAGTGATAAAGAAAGTAAGTAAGGATCGAAGAGTAATTTTTGAAACTTACTTCAACCTTGTAATCATCCTTCGATTCTCTTAAGTTACTGATGCTAATGACATTGCAGAGCTCCTTTGCCTATTGAAATTATATACCGTAATATAATATCTTGTGCTTATATATGACAGGGAAGAGAATTTTTTTGTAAAATTACCGTCTCTTTGACAGCTGTGCAATGCTGACACAAGGTACAAATGAGGAAGATGGACACAAATCCGGTGTAGACATTGTAGCGAGCGAGTGCCACGTACGAAGGGTCAAATCCCGGCTCAAAGGAAAAGACAAAAAAGTAAACTGTTGTGGTCAGCGTACAAATTGCATAGGTGACTTCCATGAAAATTCGGTAGCCAAAGCATGAATTCAAATCATTCACTAACATCAAACAGTTCTCAAATGCCGACAGAAGATTGACAACCTGAGAATTATGCTCCACAAATTTAGAACATTTCCCACACCTCCTAACCGCCGTCTCCGTGTCACAATTCAAATACTCCTTCAAATCCAAATTTAATTGACGAATGAAGTTCTCGACAATTTTTAGACAAACACAGAGGACTACGATTGGCAAGGAATATAAAACCGTTGTATAGTTCCAAAGTAACATTAGTAAGTACTGCCAAAAGGAAAATGACAAGAGGCTTATATTAAAATAGACCAGGACAAATCCGCTGCATGAGATCATGAAATAGTAAATTCCAATCAAAATCCCACACTCGGTTTTCAAATTTTGACCAAAAGATTTCCTTTCGCTTTCTTGAATTTGATTGAAGATCCACTCAGCTCGATCCCAAAAACTGAGGAAATGCTTCCCAGAGACGAATAACAGTAAATTTGTTGAGATGATTATGCTGGCAACGAATAAAATCATTTGTATCATGTATAAGCAATTATCAAGGGTGATGTGTGTAAAGTCGGTGGTGTATGTATAAGTAGTAATCGCTGTAAGTGACAAGGCAGGTGTCACAACAAAAATATGATATAATAAAGTGTACGCAAACGAGAAACTTTTGAAGCGAAGAACTATCCTAGTGCGTTGATTATTGTCGTTGGAGAATGGAAACTGTCCAGAAATTTTGAAAAGTGTGAAAAATGGCTGCAAAATTGGGAGGAGTGTATCAAATTTAGATATATAATTTGTGGAATTTAAATCAGCAAGCTTTGTTTCAACTACAGTTCGTGAGGATCGCGTATGAAATATTTTCATGCTTTTCATTTTGTCAGGGTACTTCACGACAAAGAATGTGATGGAGATTCCAGCACAAATTGGAAAGAACCAAAACCAAGGGTTGGCGATCCCGATCCTAAAGTTTCTGAGTAGTTTTATTTTTCAAATAGGCATTGACATTTTATTACTTTAATAATGTATTTCGAAAATGGCAAGGATCAAGATTATCGAGTCAATTGAGTAATTATGATGTTGTGAACTCCCAATGAGTGAGCTTGTGCTTTGAAGTGTACATTTACCATTTAATTATATTTGTAAACATTATAAGCAGGTTGCTTTTCCAACCACCCTTGACACAAACATTTGGGAGAGGTTGGTAAAAGGCTGTTTGAATTTTGCTGAAAAAATAAAAAGAAATGACATCAATTAATTTGGAAAAAAGACTTCTTATAATGTATGGACAATTGCACCAGTTGATGCATATGTTAATAATTAATCCTGGTTAAGAATCACAATGAATTTAATGCAGAGGAAGATTCAATAGTAATTCATTACTTTGAGTGTTCATTATAAAATTACAAAAATTAATATAATTTTAATGTGGTGTCAATATTTACTAGAATAAATTGTAGCAACAATGAATTCCCATATTGTTGCTTGTAAAAGGCCGAAACTAAAACAACTTACCACGCCCAACTGTTCCGCCTTAATGGTATGAATTTGCTAAAGACAAACCAAATGAACCTAACTACGTTATTTGCATCTCTGTACATGTCATTAATGCCTTCATTCTCTTTTTAAAACGACAACTGTGTTGCAGTGGCCATTAGTATAACGTCTTCAAAAATAACGGAGATTTCAGAAAACACTCGAAATTGACTAACGAATTTTAGAAATGTCCACCAAGACTGAACCATTAAAATCAAATTCCAAAACTTCTTTACTCAAAGTTTTGCACCCATTTTTGATCGTTTTCAAAATATTTGGCCAATTTCCCTTTTCCTACGACATTTTGCACGAGGAGCCACGTTTGGTTTATAATTTTCGCAGTAAATCTTTTGCGTACACTTGTGCATACCAGTTTTCCCTTTTTATTCTGATTCAGTATTTTGCAAGCAGATCCGAGCTAAATGTTTTAAAAAATAAAGAGCAAAATATCGACTACTATTTATACATGATTCAGGGAACTTTTTACGTTGTGGCTTTGATTTTCTCAAATCTTCAGTCCTTATTTTACGTGAAACCCTTCCTTGCCTTTTGGGAAGAATCTGAAAAGGTCTTTGAAGGGAACTATACGAGCATTGCGAAACATAACTTTAAGCAGAAGATACAGAAAGAGTGTGTGGTCTTGATGACTGCATATTTTATCATTACTTCTCTCAGCCTGGTATTATGGTCTTGTGCTGGTGCAGCTGCAAACGCCACAATCTGGATTCGATTGATAATTGCTGTTTTTGATTTCACAACGGCAGTCAATACAATAATGGTGATACTAATGTGTATGTGTTTGAAGGTTGTTAGGAGTTTCTTCCACGATTTAAATTTGAATTTGAGGAAGGCTTTGAGTCGTCAGGAAGAATATATTTTTAGTTGCAAAAGTTGTTTTAAAGCTGACAAAGAAACTAAAAAAATCTTAGATTTGACTTCAGCATACGAGAATTGCTTGTCACTGGTCAAAAATCTGAGCACAACCTTTGGCTACCGGATTCTCCTTCAAGTCGCATTTTGCATTTATTCGTTAATTACAGCAGTTTATTTTTTTGCTCTTGCTCTTAACCCTGACTATGACCCAACATACGTGGAGCTTGCCCGCTATAATGTCTATACAGGATGCATGTCAATTTTTCTGTTGAGTCTTTTGTGCTTTCATTCCAGTTCTATGGAAACAAAGGTAATTTGACTGGGAAAAATATTGTTTATTGTACGAAAGATTCTTAAGCACAATCAAAGTTTTTTATATTTCTTTCAGGTAAAGGAAATTTTCAACGTCATCACTATCACGGGTATCCGGCATTTGCCGAGTGATTACAAACATGAGGTAAGGCGATGCTTAAGTTATTTAGACAGCGTGGTATTCATTTTCTCTTATCTGGATTAATTATTATTGTACGCAAATAATTCCAATTCATGTCTCCCATGATAGTTGCAGATTCTTTTGGCCAAAGTCAGTACACTTGAACCAGAAATCTCAGGAAGAGGATTCTTTATTTTAAACAAGCGATTTATCACTTCGGTAAGATAAATGTTTTCAAATAATGGGAAAAAAGTTAATTCATGTGTTCATCAATTTTTAATTACGTTTTAATGATTATTGTCATAGTGATAGTTATTTCATTACATCATCATCTTATTCACAGTTCATTGCTGAAACAAAAAACGTACTAATAATTAAATTGCATAAGCATAAATATTATGAGTGAAGCACTTTTTTGAAATATTTTTGAAATTAAGTTCTTTAAAAAACATGAGGAAGTAACCATAATAACTAGAAAACATATTTTAAATTGATGAGGAACCATTCATTTGCTAGGTTAATTAATTTGCAGTGCTAGTTTCCATGCTTACAACTGACTAGACGTTAGATGGTACTACTAGCGCTAAGTTCTCGAGCTTGAACTGAATGAAGCATAATATGATTAAAGCGAAAAAGCACTTGCGCCATCTACGCATATATCTAAATTTGTAGTTTTCATTCTTGTGTACCACAATCTAGTAAATGTCATCCTTGGGATTTTGACGGGTACATTTTATTGGGTAAAAGTTCCGGTTAATTATGGAGAAATGAAAATTATTAGTCAACAAATGGCCAAATCATCAGCATCAGTGTCTCGATTAATGTGGAAATTTTATTGATTAATTCCGTTGTTGTTTCAGGTTACAGCTACAGTTATATCGTGCTTTATTGTGTTGGCTCAGTTCAAACGGGAACCTTAACTGAGGATATTCATGCATACCGTTGGATATATAAAAAATCTGTAGAAAACCTGAAGCATGGAGATTTTGTAGAAAGGAGAGAATAGAAGCATGTAAGTAATCGGTTTTTGATGGTGGGATCGTAGTAAAGGGCCCGAGATAGATGTTACTACAAAAATTATTTCCCCTTCTCCAGGAACATGGATTCCAAATTATCATGCGGAACCAAATACATTAATAATTATAGTACATTACTGACATAAATAAGACAAACTTAATGTAACCCATCCGTTCGTAGCGAACAGCTGCCCCCACTTTGTTCCTACATATAGCATCCTAGATAAAGCATGATGTGTTGCAATATTTTGTGTACACCACCCTATTTTTAACTAGAAATATGAAGCTATAAAAATAGTCGCGAAGTAAATATTTGAAGTAGGATGTCGTAACTGAGCTAATGATAAATGACGAATGAAATACACTTAAGCTTTCCCACATTTGCACAGTAAAATAAATAAACATAAAAGCAAAGTTGTCAGTTATCCAATATGTACTATGTTACTAAATACCCCACTCTTTCATTTTCTCTTTGAGTGTGTATATAAGACAGTCAACAGAGAGTAAATCAGTTGAACATGTCGCCGGGGCCCACAATTAAAAATACTCCGAATTTGGTAAAACCAAACAAAAATAACCGCGAAACGGACGCTGAAAACCCTGGAATTCCCCCTGATACGCTATTAACTATTCTACAGAGGGTATTTCCTTTCCATTGGACCACTTTCGATAATTTTTTTTCCTAAAATGTAATTGATAGGTCATTATGAATTTTTGCACACTCATTTTTTAACTAATTATCTATAAGTGTGAAAATA
>JAQFXU010000891.1:0-38162 GCA_034693705.1 Spatulosminthurus flaviceps
TTACATAAATGGGATAAGGCTGCTATGGACTACTGGCAAGAAAGATAAGTGTTGGAGTGAGGCTTCGAACATAAACAGACATTTAGTGCGCAATAGATGAGTTCGTCCAAGTGAAGATTCACAAGCGAATATTTGGGGTTCAGGTAAAATCTCCATCTTATTGCACCCAACATGGAAAGCCACGGAATGAATAATTTTCCCTGTTAAAAATTTATGTATTAGGAAAAATTCGGAAAATTTAATTTTGGGAGATATTTATAATTTTACCTGATTTCGAATAAAGAAATTAGGCTTTTCGCCTTCCTTCACTAGTTTGGCGTTAAAAGCACCGAATGGAAGAGTCATTAAATCCACGTCATGCTGAATTCTTTGTGGCATCGCATGGTGACGATTATGCTGACTCCTCCACCACGAAGCGGAAAGTCCCATTAACAAACCTATAATTCAAAAAAATTCAAACATTTTTCCCGCGCAAATCAAAAAATTAAGTTAAGTGCAATAGCTTACCATCATTTAAAGTTTCCAGCGCCCTATCTACCCTTGGAATTCCCGACATAGCAAGATGACCCAATTCGTGGGATAAAAAACCGGCGCGGAGTCCCAAAATTATAAGAAAGAATGTACTTATTATCGTTACATAAATACTGTCAGATACCCAGTCCAACCCGAAACCCAACGACCCAAGAACAAAAATTTCCAAAATTCGAATTGCCAAATGTGACAGAGAAGGTTCAAAAAGTCCCTCCTTTTGCGCTTGCTCCGTTAAAAGCAAAAAATCCTTGGTGAGCTCCTCATTTAATTTTTCCCGCGCAGGCACAAGGTTCTCCTCGGGAATGGGTCGGCTCGCAAGCGACTTCATCATGAGGGCGACCCGCTCTTTGGATCGATAATGAAATTGCTGAATGGCGTGGGTAGCGTCCTCCTCATTGTTCAAATAAAATTCAATGATTTTCCCACCAGGATGTTTTTTCACGAAATTTGTGACGTCGTAGAGTCGACCTTGGAAACGCAACTCCAATGTTTTCGTCCCAGTTTCAAAAAGTTTTTTCCTTCCACTTTTTGGAGGCTTTGCCACGAACATGAAGATAATAAAAAAGCCGAATAAAAAAGCAAATTGGATAAACATCCTGAAGGGATTTTTTTCAAGTTTGTCAAGAAATTTATGTTAAATTTAAAAAATCTTTATAAATTTATGAGAACTCTTTTTAAACCTTTTTGAGATTTCGGAATTTTTTTGCTCTAAATTTTCGCGTTTTTTTGGAAAAAGTTTTTGATTCCTGAACCTGATGTTTCTAAAACAAATTTTTCTACAATTTTGGCTTAGTCGGATACTCTAATTGCATGAATGGCTTTACCCTCCGTTCTGGAAGGAATGTCAAAATTTTGCAAGATTTTCGTTCTTTTAAGCGTTTCAAAGAGGTTAAAAAACGGCCTGACAGGCAAATTTAGAGAATTGCAATAGATATTAGGTAAAAATAAATTTCCATTACCATTAAATTGTACCAGTGCTGACAATTATTAAAAAACTAATCAACAAAAAGTTCAGAAATTCCCTTGCATTTTTCCAAAGTCTATGCTTAAAAAAATAAGGTATTTTATTGAGAGTATTATATCATCTACGTTTCTAACATTGAGGTTTAGGTGGGAGAAATATGATTGATTTGACACGTAAATTGAAGTCATTTGGTAAATGGCTGATAACTGGCTTGGATTTGACTAAATGCAGACCTTATTAAATGTTTTTTAATAGCCGATAATGTTATTGTGAACAAGGAAAACACATTTTTCCTAGACTTTAATTTTTATTGTTGATAAGAAAAAATTCAAAAACTGTCAACTCCCAAGGTCAAAATGAATCAAATTCTGAACTGTCTTACACATAATAGCTCAATAATAAGTTCCAATTTAATTGCCGTCTGTGAATTTCTGTGTAAATTCAGGCCCACAGCAGAGCCCTCCAATGTTATTCTTAATGGTATTTAATAGCGTAGATTATCATTGTGAACAAGGTAAACAAATCTCGTAGAATTCAATTTTTTTGGAAATTAAAAATAATTTTCGCCCTCAATTTTCAGGGCCAAAACGCAAAATATATATGTCAATTATTTCTAGTCCTCAACTAGCTCAATATTAAATGCTCATTTGTTTGAGCACAGGGACTTTCTGGAAATTATTTCCAGACCAAGGATTTTATTAATGATGAGAACAACATGCACTTAAATGTTAACTGATTGAGAGATGTAATCATTTCTTCAATTACACGTATCTACAAGAGATGTAAGATCTACAAGAGATATAGTCAATTCTGACTTATAGCCGTGTGATTTAAGCACCTTATGCAGGTAAAAACCCGTACAAAGAGTACCTTGCAATTCTTCCCTTTATCCAGCTATGAAAAGCGTAGTTCAATTTTTAAGCAAGGTTGTCGTTTTTTCGGTTCAACCCGATTGGTAGAATGAAAGTGCTCCAATTTCAAAAATATTTCAATCATTTCTTTCCCATTTAAATAAATTTGAATATTCTTAATCTAAAAAATAAATGCAGTAGGAATACCAAATGGTATTCCTAAACGAAAGCTTTATATAACTAAAGGTTATTTTAAAGGCTTCAATCAATACATGCACAGAACGGGGGATTGTCTCTAATATTTTAGAGTGGTTTTAAATTAAAGTAAATTTTTCTCGAATATTATAAATAAATGAGGGAGATAGTTTTTAATATGGAGTTGTTATGACCACAGAGTCTGAAAATTTGCCCAGTATTAACTTAAGTAGGAAATCTCATTGCTCATTCTATTTGCTATGTTCCCGTCCTACCTGTGGTGCTGTAATTGAGGAATTCTTACAACTTTCCCGATTTGTATCTTTTGAACGGCTAGCAAAAACTGAATGAGCTATGTAAATTCTGAAAGATATCTTATTGTTCGCTTTTAAAATTATTGGTTGCATTTTCATGATTTAATGGATGGAAGACACAGCGGAATGTAAATTTGGTGATGTACACACGGAATGACATGCAGATTTTTGCTATTTTCATCCCTCCACATCTTCACTGCATCAAAGATAAAAATACATTCAATGACGATTTTGAAAGAAAAAATTTCACAAATTTTGTCGATCTGAGCTGTGACGAACCGTTCAGAAACTAAAGACAGGGGAGTATTTGAAGGGCCCCCAAGGTCAGAACCACATGATGTCATAGCAATTCCGATTAACTCAATTAATTTTTTGCATCCTTCTCTGTGTAACAGAGAGTCCATGAGAAACTTTGTTTAAATTTTGAAATACCCGCCCCACGTGCTATTATAAGCATGAACGGAAAATTATGGTTTAATGCCAGCGCTTTCACGCGACACAAAATGCTTTTACGCACAAAAAAACATTTTTTATTGATTTATATTCGACACATTACATATATGGAAGACTTTCATACAAAATGTTTTGAGGGAATGTTCATTTCGTATCCTTCTCTCTAGCAATAAGTTCATGTGAAACGTTATTTAAATTTTCAAATACTTTCAAAACCGCCTTTCCATAAGGCATAGAATGATAAGGCAAATTATGTTTTTTTGCAAGCGCTTGTACACGCTCGCTAATCAAATGAAGTCTAAAATGGGGCATGGTAGGAAAGAGATGATGTTCAATTTGATAGCTTAATCTTCCCGTCCACCAATTCACAAACCAGTGGGGATCAAAATTCGTCGTGTGAATAAGCCCAGACTCCACCCAATGTCGTGGTTCGTCCGCTACGGGTAGGTGGGAATGGTTGGCAAGGAAAGTAAGAAGAACAAGGGAGGCTGTAATAGCAGTACAGAAGAGTGCCCGTGTAATCCCAAAGTAATTGACAGCGATGTACACGTTTAGCGCGGCATAGAATATTTCATCTTATTTATAATTCCTTAGCGAGTATTTAGGATTTGAATATAATCTCCATCTTATTGCGCCCAAAAAAGAAAGGAAAGGGACGAATAATTTTGCCTGTAAATTTAAAAGAAATTAAAGTCAAAGCTTTGCTATTTGCAACCAAGTTCGAAAATTAGTTTTCATTATTTTTATATTTTAACTGGAAAAACAGTGATAGAAGTGGAAAATCTCACCTGATTTCGAATGAAGAAATTAGGCTTGGTGCCTTCTTTCAAAACTTTAGTGTTAAAAGCGCCAAACGGAAGAGTCATTAAATCCACGTCATGCTGAAGTCTCTGGGGCATCGCATGGTGACGATTATGTTGATTTCTCCACCACGACGCGGAAAGGCCAATGCAAAAACCTTCAAATGCAAAAATGAAATTCAAATTATAATTTCTTTCCCGCGCAAATCAGACTTTAACAAAAATTAAGCCAAATTTTAAACTCACCATCGATCAAGGCCTCCAATGCCCTGTCCACCTTTGTATTACCCGACATGGAAAGGTGGCCTAATTCATGGGTGAATAAAGCGGCGCGGATGGCATAAATCATAAGAATTATTGTGCTTATTATCGTCACATAAACGTTGCCAAATGCCCAGTCCAATCCAAAACCCAACGACCCAAGAAAAATAATTTCTAAAAGACGAATCGCCAAATGCGTCAGAGAAGGATCAAAAAGTCCCTCCTTTTGCGCTTGCTCCGTTAACAGAAAAAAATCCTTAGTGAGCTCCTCATTTAATTTTTCCCGCGCAGGCACAAGGTTCTCCTTGGGAATGGGTCGGCTCGAAAGAGATTTCATCATAAGAGCGACCCGCTCTTTGGATCGATAATGAAATTGCTGTATGGCTTGGGTCGCATCCTCCTCGTTGTTCAAATAAAATTCAATGATTTTCCCGCCAGGATGTTTTTTTACGAAATTTGTGACGTCGTAGAGTCGGTCTTGAAAACGCAGCTCCAA
Organism: Spatulosminthurus flaviceps; assembly: GCA_034693705.1. Lineage (NCBI taxonomy): Eukaryota > Metazoa > Arthropoda > Collembola > Symphypleona > Sminthuridae > Spatulosminthurus > Spatulosminthurus flaviceps. The sequence continues at coordinate 4,866 of JAQFXU010000891.1, forward strand.
TTTTTCTTTGCCAGTTTCAATAATTTTCTTCCGCGCGTGCTTGGGCGGCCTTGCCAAGTACACGAAGAGGGTAAACAAACTGCTGAAAATTGCTAATTGTGCAAGCATTCTAAACTGAATTTTTTCAAATTTCCCTCCAAATTTGTAATAAATTTGAAATATCTTTTTAAAACTTTTTGAGTAATAATTTTGAAAAATTCCGTGTTTTTCAAAATTTTGGGAATTGAGTTCCTAATTTTTTAGCCTTATGTGAGTATAGCCTGTGAAGTTATACGATTTTTTATTTCGATATTTTTTAAAGTAACGCACAGCTCTAAATGTAGGTACCGTTTCCCTTGTTTTGTGAAGGAATGTAGAAACTGGGTAAGAATTTCGTAATTTAAAGCGTTTTAACAAGGTTTAACTAATCGCGGAAAAATTAGTCTGACTAGAAAGTTTAACCAAATGGGAAGGAAGGGTAAAATCATTAACATAAGGAAATTGCCACTGCCAATAATTGCACGAGGTTGGACCATTATGCATTAATTTAATAATCAAGTTCTTCAAAAATTTTCTCACATTTTTCGATAACCACATTGAAAAAAACTTATAAAGAAAATTTCCAAGATCACTACAACTATTCTAACTTTCAGTGGATTGAGTTCTTCCTTCGATGGGGGACACTATTTATTTGACACGTAAATTGAAGTCATTTTATAAATCACTGATTAATAGGTTAGGTATCCGAAAATGTAACTGCAAAGAAGGCCAACAGTTTTCGTAGAGTCAAGAGCTTTCCAAAGACCTCAATTTTCTGGGTCAAAATGACTCAAACGGTATTTTGTCCTTTAACGTTCAGTAAGTGTCTGGGTAAATTTGGTTTTTATTTCATAACCCAATTCTTCATACAATCTTATAATTAATGAAAACTATGCTTAATTCAAGCATCTGTCTGTATTATTATATTCATTAAAGCATCAATCGTTTTCTTAATCTTTGGAGTCATTGTAAATTAATTGCAAAAGCGGAGACCCGTTATAATCTCATCACAAAAAACCAAAACTTGAGAATTCCAATAATTTGTTGACAAAAATCACCCAAAGAAATTCTATAACAAATAAATTGTATTTTATATTTTTAGGCGTATTTTTGTTTTTACATTCGCCTTTTTTTTGAGTGTATTACATAGACGTAGCAGTGGTTTTCAAGGCATTTGACGCTGTACTGGCTTAATGGCCACAGTGAATTTCTTTGAGAATTTCTTTTAAGTATGTTATTTTTTTAAAAATCGCTGAAATTTTTAATGCACGTAGTTTAATACTTAGATAATCCTAACTTGTGGATTGCAAATATAACTGTTAAAAAATTAGAGAGAGTATGTTAAAATAAAAATACAAGAGTAGATTTTATTATAACTCGACTACGATCTTCCATGATACAATCTTTAAATGGGTAGTCCATGAAAAATTATACAATTTTGTGTAATACATTTGGAGAAATATCATTTCGTATCCTTCTCTCTAGCAATAAGCTCATGGGAAACATTATTCAAATTTTGAAATACCCGCCACACGGCCGTACTATAAGGCATCGACTTGTATGGCAAATTATGCTTTTTCGCAAGCGCTTTTACGCGCTCGCTAATCAAATGAAGTCTAAAATGGGGCATGGTAGGAAAGAGATGATGTTCAATTTGATAGCTCAACCTTCCCGTCCACCAATTCACGAACCACCAGGGATCTACATTCATTGTGTGAATAAGCCCAGACTCCACCCAATGACGTGGTTCGTCCGCTACAGGAAGATGGGAATGATTGGTAAGGAACGTAAGAAGAACAAGCGAGGCTCCGATACCGCCAGCGATGACTGCCCGTAGAATACCAATGTCCTTGAAGATGTACACGTTTAGTGCACAATAGAATATTTCATCGTATTTAAGGTTCACGAGCGAATATTTGGGGTTCAGGTAAAATCTCCATCTTATTCCGCCCAAGATCGAAATCCATGGAACAAATAGTTTTGCCTAGTTGAAAAAAACATTGACTAACAAAAACAAATCGAAAAAAACTATTTAGGAAGCTAAAATTTAAGGCACCTGATTTCGAATGAAAAAATTAGGCTTGGTGCCTTCTTTCAAAACTTTGGCGTTAAAAGCGCCAAACGGAAGAGTCATTAAATCCACGTCATGCTGAAGCCTCTGGGGCATCGCATGGTGACGATTATGTTGATTTCTCCACCACGATGCGGAAAGACCAGTGCAAAAACCTTCAAATGCAAAAATGAAATCCAAAAGCGGAATTCGATTATTTTTTCCCGCACAAATAAAATTATTGGGGAAACTGCGCCAAAGGATTATTTAAGCACGCGCTAAAAGTTTCTAAAAGCGCACCAAATGTTCATAAAAGCACGCTAATATTTATTAAAGCGCGCCAGCAAACACGTTAAAAGTTTAAAAAATTGGGCTAAAAGTTAAAATCACCGTCGCATAAGGCCTCCAGCGCCCTATCCACCTTTGGGTTTCCTGACATCGAAAGGTGACCAAATTCGTGTGTAAAAAAACCGGCACGGACATGAAAAACTATAAGAATAATTGTGCCTAAAATAGATGTAAAAGTATTATCGAATTTGAATATCAGCGCAAAAGCCGTAGACCCAAGGAGAACAATCTCGGTGACACGAATCATCAAGTGCGTGAGAGAAGGTTCAAAAAGTCCCTCCTTTTGCGCTTGCTCCGTTAACAGCAAAAAATCCTTCGTGAGCTCCTCATTTAATTTTTCTCGCGTAGGCACAAGGTGCTCCTCGGGAATGGGACGGCTTGCAAGTGACTTCATCATGAGGGCGACCCGCTCTTTGGATCGATAATGAAATTGCTGAATGGCGTGGGTCGCATCCTCCTCGTTGTTCAAATAAAATTCAATGATTTTCCCGCCAGGATGTTTTTTCACAAAATTTGTCACGTCGTAGAGTCGACCTTGGAAACGCAGTTCCGATTTTTCTTCGCCATGTATCCGGATTTTCTTTCGCTCATTTTTTGGAGGCTTTCCATAGTACATGAAAAGCGCAAAAAACGTAAGCAGTAAGAAAATTTCCAATAGCATATTGGAATGTGTTTTTTCCAACTTCCTCTCAGAACTTTTAATCAATGAAAGTGAAGAAGTTGACAGATTTCGGAAAAGCTTGTTTCTTCTGGAAATGTATTGAGATATTTTTCAAAATTATTTATAATTTTAATGAATTTTAAAATGGAATTTGTTCCTATAGTCGAACGTGGTACCACGCTCTATTTGGATAACAATGTCAGAATCTTGTAATTTGTTTGAACTTCAAGGCTTTTTAACGACAATAACAATTTCCGGGAGAAATCAAAATGAGGATGAAGTTTCGGAAGTATAAGATTTTTGCAAAAAGTCAATTAGGAAACTCATTTATCTGTTGCAATACTTTGCTCTTGACATTTATTAATTAAATAATAACATTGTCATAATTAGACTTGAGAAATTTCGAGAAAAAATTCTAGAAGTACTAACTTGTTCCAATTATTACAGAAATTAGAACCTCGTTTAGAAATTTTCTCACCAATTATTTTAACGAGTTAAGGTTTTAAGTTTGAGGAAATTGATAAATTAGACGTGCAAATTGGACCAATTTGTCAAATATAATTAATGCATTAATTTTTCAAAAGAAATTTAATTAATTAAGGGTTCTTTAAACTCCAAGAATTTTATTGCAAACAATGCAAACAGTTAATGTACATTGAAATTTTCCCCGTTACAAACTTCACAATTTTCTGGGTCAAAATTTTAAATTGTCTAAAGTTCGCTTTATATTCGCTACCCAAAATGGCTCAACGCTCGGATATCGAAACTCGAAAAAGTTCTTCGGAAATAAGCGAACCAAAGGAAACAATAGAAATCAGAGCGAAAAACTTGACCACTGAAGCTCGAAAACTTTTGCAAACAGTCAAAATAACCCCAAATTATTTTGATACTTGGAAAATCAGAAATGCGGAAATTCGGAAGCAAAATTTATTTGACGGAAAATTTTCGAGTAAAACCAGCAAAATTTGTAGGGACTGGGCACAAAGGTTGGAAAATTTGAAAGAATTTCGCTATTCAAACAATTTTGGGCATTTCTGTAAAAATCATCCAGAAAAATTGGCTCAACAAATTGTTCCCCCGAAAAATATAAATTTGTTGGGAAACAGACTGGAAAAACGCAGCATAAAACATTTCAATGACGAAGGAACTTCCCTGGAAACTGGAAAAATACGATCTGGGCATTGGAATACGAGAGGAAATGGTCGGATATGGAGTCCCTGGAAAGAAACTGAGGAATTCAAACTTTCCAAAGCAATTCCATCAATTTCAAAGGAACTGACTATAAAAAACCCCATTAAAATTGCTCTCAGAGCGAAAATACTTGCAAGAATGAACCAAGCGGAAATTCGCAAAATTTCCTTCAGGAAAGTTTTTAATACTGAGGACCCCAAGAAAAAAACTTATCGATATTTTAACCCCAAAACCGCTTCAGAAAATATTGCCAAGACCATTTCAACTCCACCGTTGCCACAACTTCCCATTTCAACCTTTTTTGGCGCCCAAAATTTTCCACCTCTTCCAGTTTCCACTGGTTTCTATTTTCAACCACTTGTATTTCCCGATTTTAACAGCCAAAATATCATCCCCCATCGACACATTTTCAGACCATGGGATGAACGTGGGAAGAACGTGATGGTACAATCTTCATATGCAACAACCAATCCCCCAATGTTTCAGTCCAACAGAATTGATTATTTTCCACGTCAGAATCCAAAATAAATCTTTAAAATATTATGTGAATGTTCCTACAATGTAATATTGCCGGGAAAATATTATAAATGAAAGTTTATGATATCGGGAAAAATTTATTTTAACTCAAACTCTTGTAGCAACTTGCAGCAAAATGTAGAAAAAATCTTCTAAGAAATATTATGAAAATGACAAACTAGGAAATAGTAAATAAAATGCTTTTACAAGATCATTCGGTTTGTTCAATCACATGTCATGAGTTATTCAAATTTTCACAGCTTTCGTTTAGGTTCCGTTTTCATCAAAATATTTACAATCCAATTTCAGAAAAAGTTTGGACACGAATAAAAAACATTGCTCATAATCTGCCCGCGACATAATTGTTCTCATTTATCATTTCCAATCGACCAATATTGGTGTCACTCTAGATGTTATTATATTTGTATAAAGCAAATCATAACAAAATTAATTTCTCACTTGATGAAATACTTCAAAGAAACCGGCTCTCCAATTTTAATGGAGTTCGGATGGAGAAAATTGGAGGAAATAATTTCTCAATATGAGTTGATTAAAAATAATTAACAACATTTACTACGCATATATACACTGCACTGTGAGAAAGATGTGTATGGACTAATATCTTGACAGTTACAAAATGCATGACACAAATTACAAGATATTACAGCCGAAAAATATATGATACTATTTAAGTGATAATTAAAGGGTGAAACACCAATAAAATTATAACAAATTATGACAGTCGTACATTTAGCCGCCTACAAAATTATAACTGTTTTTTAATGATTTTGGTAAAATTATCAAATTTTATAAAAACTTTCCCGTCATTGACAGCAAAGCATTTTGATAGATATGCAACCACAAATTTCAAGGCGCTTTTAACGAATATTTTGACCATTTGAACTGCAATTTTTCAGAATTTATTTAAAACAGGTCAGACGCTTAGGTTTATGCAAATTTGTTTAAACGTTTTTCGTTTTATTCACTCAAAAATTATAAAATTAATAATTCACTTAATATTTTTGTTGCCCCCATCGTAACCCATCTCATTTCGTCTTTGTTTTATTTACTAGCACGTAAGACTGAACAAAAAATTTGGAAAACAAAAAGAGGTAGACGGGCCCAATGACACCACTCAAGTGATACAACTCCCCGTTGACTCGACAAGGTGCGCCCAAATCTAGATTTCAAAATAAACCGTCGAATTCAAATGAGACAAAAGTAGTTAAAATCAATGTATTTTCTTCCCGAAGAAATTTAATGGACTTACACATCAGAAAGCCCACGTATAACCCCCCAGCAATTCCCATAAGAAACTGACTAATTTGAAGCATTGTAAGGGCCATGGAAACACGTTTTCGGATTTTAAATTTCATTGCCTGGAGTTTTTAAGAAAATTTGTAACCAAGTTAAAACGTTTTCAATAGAAATTTAAAAATTACTTTTAATAAAACTTATACCTTGAGGGCGTAGTATGTGTACATGAAGGAATGTACAAATGTATTCACAACAAAGAAGCGCGAAGCAGCAGGGACACATTCAGCTGACAACCAACAAACCAGCAACACTGTTGCATGATGGAACCTGCAATACATCAGTTTTGGAAAATTTTAATCATTTCAAGACAATATTACCAATGTTGTAAATTGCAACCAATTTTTTGCAGAATTTTTGCGATTTTAAGGAAATGTTTGCCCGAATTCAAAAATATCACCAAAATTCACTAAAATTTTACTAAGGAAAGAAAACTGAGCCAAAATTCAAGAAATCTTTACTAAAGTACAAGCAAATCTTACCTACATATTTTTACCGAGTAATTTCTACCAAATTTTTATAAAATGTTTTACCCTAATTTTAGCAAATATTACCGAATTGATTACGCAGTGCATAAATTTTTCCACCAAACTAAAAAATTGTCTTACCAATGTAAAAAAATGAGCTTCTGCTTCCGTAGAATAATAAAGGCTGTATCACCCAATTCGAAGACCTTTGAGATTACGAACATAAAGGCCCAGAAAAGGGTTGGCCAACTTGTAAAATCTCTGTTCAAAAACCAAATTTTCTCACATGGATATCAAAATGTTGTTTTTCGTATTTATTTTGACAAAAACTTACTGTGAGCAACTTGCTTCATAAATTCCTCTGGGTTTGTTTCTCAAAATATAAATAAGTTCGGGGGAGCCCCTAATTGTGGCGGCAATAGAAAATACGGCAAGTCCCGCGTTCCAAATAACTAGTGAGCCCGTCAATTTATATGGAGCTCGGTTTCTCATCCAAATTTTCCCCAAATATATTCCAAGGAGATAAACCGTCAAAATACAATAAAGAACCCACCTGTGTTCCAAAAACCACCTATGAACTTTCAACCCATCAAATATTTCAAAATCGTAGGCCTCTATGTATTCAGACACAACATGGATCTTGGTCGAGTTGAAATCCTCACAACCTCGAGCACCCCCAAGCCATTGAAACATTCTAAAATTTATAAATATTCCCGCTGAATAAAAAATTTGCAAAAATTTTTAGACTTCTCTGCAAGACCAGTTCTCTTTTAAAACTGTGCTCACTCGTCAAATGTCCGTCTGACAAATCTTTCAAACAATGGAACGGTTAGGGTTATCTTACAAAATGGGCATAAAATTTATCAGCCATTTTCCAACTTTTACATCCTTCAAATTTAAACAGCGTTTTTTTATTTTAATTGCTGCAAAAACAAATGTCAAAATAAAATTTTTTTCCCGGATAAAAGTTATTGCAATTTTCAATTTTATGGAAATTATGTCTACGTCATTGATTTGTAATTGATTTGATTAATTGTTCAAACATTATGGTCATTTTTATGATTTCCTATTTTTTCACTAAAATCACATAAAACGTCTAAATTTTTAACTTGTCTTAGTGTTTTCCCATAATTAAGCAATTTTTAATGAAAATGCTCCATTACTATCAGTTTGGCTAATGATATAAAATGAGCTTTAATTTTATAAAAATTTTCAAGTGGAAATAAAACCATAATTTTAGCAATAAGCTGGCAATTATTAGAGAAATTCAAAGGAGGAAATCGTCCCATTTCTCAAAATCATTTCATAGACAATAAAATTGTTTTTGTAAGACAGAACTCGTGCTGGATCTACTTAAAATAATGAACCACCAATTAAATTCTTTGAACATCCATCAATTACTGGTAATATGATTTTCCACTTTGTCCACAATTATGTTAATTAGCATAACAATGCCTTTTAATTTGAAAGAATTTTAATTGGCTAGGATCAATTGTATTTAAAAGGAACGAGAGAGAGGAATAAATACTCCTTTGAATTTTTTAAAGTTCTTTGATTGAAATCACGTTATTAATTTATTTTTCCTTCCAAAACACACTTTACCCTTAATTTCAAAATGCTGGCGAGTGTAGAGGATATACCTCGGGTCGTTATGACCAAAGAAGAAATTTTAAATTTACCTTTAGGAAAATATTTGCAACAACCAGTCATACTGAATATTTTCAAGCCTGAGGTAAGGGTTTTTAAAAAATTCCGAAATTTGTAATTCCAAATTATCAAAAATTGTTTAACTCTTAGCATTTATTAGTATGAAAACATCGATCAACTCCTGGATTTGGCATTAGAACTTCAAGATTGGGTGCCTCCGGCTCATTTTCAAGACATGGCAAGCTATAAATTTGCAGGCTATGACACCCAAAATCGACCAAGTAATTTCACAACTTCTTTTTTAAGTTTCATTTGATATTTTTATCCAATGAAGAGGAAATTTTAATCATTTCCTTAAATTGGGCTAAAATATTTTCAAAAATAACCAAAAATTTGAGATTTTGGCTTAATTAATAAAATTCACGAAAATATTTTCTATTATATATCAACAAACAGTTTGGACTTGCAAATTTGGGGATTATTCCATAAAGGAAATCATTGAAAATGGAGAGGTTGAGCTGCTGGAGCGATATTTTTGGCAAGGAATTATGCTTGTCACAAACAGGTAAATTTTTGAAAATCATTTACATGCGTGTGAAAAAATTTTCATAAAAATTCACACAACTAGAAAATTTTACAAACAAATTTCCATGCAAATATGCATTTCCCAAGGAAATTAAGCATAAACAATTTAGTTATGAAATATTTAAAAATAGCATCGTTGCCAAAACGCCGGAGGAAAATCCGAGCCAACAATTTGTTGGCATCGTTGATGCTGGGGATGTAACGCATTATCGAAAATTTCTTCATGGACCAAGTAAAAATAATTTTCCAATTTGTTAAAGAAAAGTCAAAATCGAAAATTTTAAACTCAATAGCAAAATGATATTTCACAGGTCTTTCCCTCATGTATAAAATGACCAAGAAATACAAAGAAGGTGCAATGTTTATGCTAGGACTCGCCGTCATTGTAAATTGTAATTTATTTGTTGTCACAAAAATTATTTAAATCAGGAAAATCTGGAAACATGTTTTCTCATTGCCAATTTTTCATTTTTTTCTTGTACAGTGAAGAAAAGTGGAGTGGTGAATTTCATACTAAAATTCCTGAAACCACTAATTTGGAACATTATGGAGAGAGTAGAATTATATGGGAAAGATGAGTCAACTTGGCGCCCAAGGCTGGTTGAATTGTTTGGAACAGAAGATATTCCAGATTTTACTGGTACGAATATGGGTCCGTTGGAGTACCTTATTGATCTTGTGCCCGAAAAAGAGGAAGCTCGACAAGAATGAAAATTGGTATTAGCATAGTATAAATTGGATATCGCTAACTTTTCTACTGGGCAAGCTGTTGGGCTCAAACTGTGTGAGTTTCTAATTTTATATTTTATTATTTTTACTAAAGTCGGTCTTCTCGTAAGCACGGAAATATATTTAGCTCATACGCCGGTTGAAATCAATTTACTTTGTTATAATTGTTCCAGTAAAAATATGCGTCAAAAATGATTGTATAAAAATCAGATTTTATTGATACAACACCGTGTTTCATCGGGAGGATCCGTTATTTTTACTCTGATGACAACTGTTCTTCCTTTAATTGCAATGACCTTGAACTATGTTCGTTTAAGAACGTTTTTTCAGGTTTGGCATTTGTCTTTCGCATAAATTGTTCTTATTGGCATTCAGAACGATGAATATTTTCAACCTTTTTTAATAAATTGCATATTGGCCTGGATATTGGTCACATTGGTCACGTTGGTCAAGATTTCGGTCACACTGGTCACTATAGTTTGTTTGGTTACAATTGTTGGAACTTGGTCAACTCTGGTCACGTTGGTCAATATGCTGGTTCTATTTGTTATTATTTTGGTCACATTGAAGAAATATGTTCATATATTGTTAGGATATATGCTAGGATTTTGGCCGGCATTTTGCACAGGGATTTGTTTGAATTGTTTAAAGAGTTTGCAAAATTGGTCTAACATTTGTTCAAATCGGTCTTTCGCAAAAAAAGGTAGGATTTGAAAAACATTGGTCAATATTTTATGGACATTCGTTCATGTTGGTTAGATCGTCGTTTTCGGTTAAATTGTAATATTTTATTGCAATTGGACAAAACAGGAAGGCTAATCGAGAGTTTTGCATCCTAAAATTTTTATTGATTACCACTATAGATTGCAAAATATTCGACACAATTCAAAAATTAACATTACATTTATGCACATTTATCAAATACCCAAACACATATTTATGTACAAAAGTTTGATCACAAAAAGAATCTACAGATTTTTAAAGTCCATAGCTCCTCAAAGGTTTGAAATCCGAATTGCCGCCCAAACTCTTCGGAAGCTGATCCCTGGGTAACTTCCTCAACAACTTCGGAAGCCATTGAGACTTATTAGGGCCATAAACTTCTATCCTTTCCATTAAAGATCCTACAAGGGGTCTGGCAATTTCAATCAATCCTTTGAACATAAAATTGGCTGGAAATTATAAAAAATGAGATTTTCAAAACTTCTTAAAATGTATAGAAATTAGGGTCGGTAAACACGTGAATTTCCTTACTGTTCACAAAGTAGATGCTTTCCATGTATTGGTTGAAGAGAGGCACGTACACTCGGAAGACATTCAGAAAATAAGAGATGACTGGAAATTGCCGTAAAATTCTCATTTTATTTTCACTCAAATTTGCAAAATGGTTGCAAAAATTAATTTGTTAAATTACCTTTAGGTTCAATCACTTGGTTATAGTTGAAACCTTCAGCATCGTAAATTACGACGATTTGACTCACGGGACCACACACATCAGGGACCTCTTTGATACTACCGGCAAGTCTATAGAAGCCCTGGTGAATTAATTTCTGCATGGCTCTTAAACTTCCATCCCCTTTTGACACAACCCTGCTCAAATCCCATTTTCCAAGTTGGCCAATCCAAACTAAAAATAAGGAGAAAGATTTACCTTGATATTTTGAAAGTTTAAATCCCATTCGTCAAATATTTGCTATTTTAGTTGGTATTCTTGCTATATTTTACCAAACATGCCCCAAAAATTTGAAAATTGTACCTATTTCCCTCCAAATTATTGCATATTCCAATTTTCAGGAAATTTTGTATTTTTTCCAAATTTACCCAAAATTTTCAAAACAAAATGACTCACTAGGTCGACATTCCTCGTCATATCCACTCAAATAATAAGGAAATGCCTTCTTAAGCTCCTTCGGGGGCTCCCAGTCATCCAAATCATTTTCAGTAAATATCTGCAAAAAAATTAATGGCAATTTTTCATTTGTTTAAATTAATTTTATTGCAAAATTCCGGAAAATAGTATTGAAAAACTATTACGGCATGAAATAAATCCGTATTGTTCCCTTTCCCCGGAATGTTATTCCCGGAAATAATTCCGCAGCAACAACTGGTCAGAACAAGGAAGATGAATTTTTTCTGCATATTATAAGTTAATTCACAAACCCACTTTCAACTAGGCTATTTTCAGGGAAAAACCTAATTTAAGAATTGTGATGTGGAAAATCCACTTGTTAAAACTTTCGTAAAATTTCCTAAATCTGCCTCTGAGGTGTAATCCTCCAAACAGCCAAACAATAGTAATGGCAAGTTTTTCCAGCACATTCATACTCCCATAAATTCAACAACAACAAGTTTTTTGCTCTACAAATTTACATAACCAGAATTGGCAGTAATAAATTTTCTTGTATTGTTTGAATGGAAAAAAATCAGAAGGATCTTCCCTTGATCCTAGTCACCAATTTCCCATTCATTCTACGTGACCTGCGTCAATGCATTATGTACACACGTGTACCTAATGCCTTCTATCAATATTGCCTAAAAATTACAACGTGCTATCTCTAAAAGAGTAATGTGCAAAAAAAGGTTAACTCGGACAGACAGGTAGACCCCAGAAGCCAAGGCTCTCACGTAAAACATATGAGAAACAAGCAGAGAGTTGATAGCCCCGTTTGATTTTACAAGTTAAATTTAAACTTTCTTGCACTTACCTTCTTTTGCCATTTAGCTTGAAAATCCAGCGTAAGAAAGTAGGAAAATTTTTGTCAATTATCCCCCAAAAAAATTTTATCCAAAAAAACTTCCTCCCTGTTCCATTTGCTAGGAAGAAAATATTTGATATTTTTGCCATACGCAAATTTGTTTTTGATCTACGTGACTCATCAAGGTCCGTGGCAACAAAGGGCAATTTTTCTTGAAACTTTTTCTGCATGCAGGCAAACTGTAATCTTAATTATGATGTACGCACGTACATTATTAGAATTTATGGCCTATAGTGAATAAGATCAAATATTTCTTATCCAGCACATTTTTCTTCCTCCACTGCTACACCCATAACCCAATTATTTTATAGTTGCAAAACATCAAGCTTAATTAGCATTATTTACGGAATCACTGCATCAACCGTATGACGTTTCATCCCATTCATTTTAATTAATACGTTTGTTTGTTTTATTCTATGGAAATTGCATGAATTAATTCATACAGGAAACTTGTTTCATTGCAAAAAATTGTATGCATCCTTTTTAATTTTATTAAATTTTTCCTGAAAAAGTTAGTCAAGTGAGTACAGGTAACGTTTAAGGTTTAAAAATTGATGAAGATTTGGGGGTAGAAAATATTATTGAAAATGGGGAAATTTTTCAAAATTTGTTTTCATGTTTGTAAAATATTTGCATTTTTAGTTTTCAAAATTTTCTTAGGATGGAAAATTAGCAAAGAATTTTCAATGTGGGCCATTTCATAAAAGCAAGAAAATTTCACCTGCTTTGCAATTGAAAATTGTCGAAGCATTTGGTGATGTGAAAATATGAGGAAATCGTGTGACAAACATTACTGTGTAAGTAATTGAAAATTTATGAAACGAAAATGATTCCCATTAAAATTCAAGGCTACATGTACTCGAAAGACAAGTTACATAACACATGGTTAAAATGCGCTTTCCAGCTTTGAGCAATAACAAAAACCCGTTTTAAGGGTTGCTTAAGGTAAACAACGTAACAAGTACGTAAATATCATCCTAAAATTCCAGTGTAATAACAGAGACATTGCGTTAAAATCTTAAATAATAATATTATGGCTTAAACCATGCTCACTTTCCAGGGAAAAATCGAACGTAATTTGCTTAGCCGAATATTCCCAGAAGCTTTGTAGAAAAGAATTTCCTAAAAAATTGGACAAATTTTTGCATAGAAATTCTAGTACAAAAGAGGTAGGAGAGGTATACGTGGTTGAACGTCCAATTATTTTTAAGGGTAAATAAAATTAAGGGTGCAGTAAAAACTGATACTTTTCTTGCAATTCTTTTGAAAAAATCCCCTGATTTAATATTCTATACTGCATACATTTGACATTGTGGGGATGTCCCGAAGAAATTTTACAATGACTTTTTAAGAAAAAAATATAAAAAGTATTTAAGCCCAAAATTACATTAGTAAAATTCTTATGATTTGTTGATGTTAAACGCGTTAGAATGAAAAATGATTCTAAATCTTGTCTCGAGTGAAACTTTCTAACCTTTACCTTGACAACGTATTAGAATTATTGTATAGTGAGTTAATTGTCACTCCTTTACTCAGATTTTTATATGGACGAATCCTCGTAATATTTGCAATCTTACATAATCTCTAGGTCTTTGGAGAAGAACCGGTTTTCATCAAAGATTAAAAAAAATATTGCACAGTGCAACATGAAACAAGTTCCTCACGATATTATTATAATTGTAGGGGGCTATATCAATAATGAATAGAAAAAATTTCTACGTTACCACTATATTTTTGTCCACCCATAAAACATTTTTTCCTTGAAACTCGCCCTATCAAATTTTCTTCCGGTTTGAATGTCATTTCTCCTTTCGTACACCAATGACTCTAACATTTTTCAATCCATAGCAAGAAACCCTAGACAAAAGTTAATTTTTTGCAAAAATGGGTTACAAATTCGGGCTCAAACGACCATTACTTGAAATTGCATTAGCAGTTTTGTTATTTTCGAGCATACCATTTATGATCCTTGTGTGTATTTTATTTGGGGTTTACCGAATTTTCGTGCAAATTTTGGTGCGAATATTTCGAAGAGATTTACTTGCACATGTAAGGGGCCCTGGTATTCCCATGGCCCTGGAACATTTAACGGTGAAAAATTCCAAATTTAATGTTATTGTGGTTGCAATTTTGGAGGGAAACTTAAGTTTAGACGAGGTTTTAAAAATTGTGGAAAAAAGAGCCAAGGAACTGCAAAAGCCAAATGGGGACCCCATTTATGAAGAGCTCCATCAATATTGGGAAAATTTTATGGGTTATTTATTTTGGAAATGGGATGAAAATTTTGACTTGAAAAATCATGTAAGAAATTTTGAAGAGGATCATTTAAGAGAAAATCAGCCATTGTATGAGAAGGATTTGGAGGGAATTCTAAGTGAGTTAATGCCTCAAAAATGGGTTGAGGGCCGAAGTCCATGGGAAGCGCTGAGAATCTCGAATTTTTTTCCAAAGGGGAAAAATGAACCGCATGTTGCTTTTGTCATTAGATTTCACCATGCTTTGGGGGATGGGTTTAGTTTTAAAAAGTTATTTGAAGATTTCGGAGGTGTGAGTTTTAAGACCCCTCAAATGACCCAATATAATTATAAATGGTGGAAGAAAATTTTGAGGTATATAATTTTGGCTATTCGGTTGCCTTATGATATGGCCAAGCAAATGGTGAATTCTGTGGATGGAGAAAATAGTTTGCATTTATTGGGCGAGAAAATGTCTCGGGAATATTTAACATGTGTGATGGACGATTACGTTCCAACCATGAAAGTTAAGGATATTTCAAGCCGTTGGAATGTGAAATACACGTCTGTCCTGTACTCCGTTATGACTGGGGCAATTCGTAAAGTTGTTGAAAATTCCAATATGGAAGTGCCAAAAACCATTGCTTGTTTAGTTCCTACACCACTTCCTTTCCGTCCTGAAGGTCTCATTAATCACATGTAAGTAAAATGTTTCAAAAATTTTCAGCTGAATTTATCTCTTCCTCCAGAATAGAATTTAACAAATATTTTAGAAGTAGAAAAAAAATTCCAACATACATTTTCTGCGAAATTTACCTTTATTGACTTTTAATTTGGCGAATTCGTAGAAATTTACTCAACTATTGTCCGCCTTTGGAAAATAACTTGAAAATATTTAAAACATTAAATTCAAAAAAACAAAACTGGGCATTTCTTGAAATTCGTCAATTTGAAGAGAAATCTTTTAGAATATATTTTTGGAAATTTTCTGCAAATATTTGAACCCATTTTCAGAAATTAAATTGTATTCAAAATATAAGAGCAAAATTTTTCAAATGATTTTGGGAGCAAATTTTAAGAAATAATGTTTTGATGGTATGTTTTTTGCAATTTTTAGGTGGGTATTTTCCTTAACCTTGCCCCTAAGCGTCAAAAACCACAAGGAACGTCTGAAAATAATAAATGACCAATTTCAAAGTATACACATGAACGGGACAGTCCTGGCATTTTTAATCGCCTACAAAATTATGTTCATCCTCCCATCCTTCCTCGTCAGCTTCGGTTTTAATCGAATACAATCCACCATGGGTTCCTCTGCATTCCCTGGACCAGAATTGCAAATCGATGATTATCTTGGCTCAAAACTAATCGATGTGTTTTTCTACATTGGAAATCCGTCCGGGAAAATGGGTTGGTTGGCATTTTGGAAAACATTTTCACTTGGGTGTTAAAAATCTTTAGCAAATTTTTAAAACCGAAATTTCATGATTCTTTTAGGCCTCGTGGGTTGCACAATGTCTTCAATGGGCCGGCAGCATTTTATGTATTTACTTGACAAAACTTTGCCAATTCAAGAAGATACGTTTTCCAACATTGGAAAACTTACTGCTCAAGAGATTCATGATCTTCATCAGACTGAGGAAGGGGAATTTAACCAAGGATTCGTGGTCTGAATATTGAGACTTAAAACGTTAAATTGGGGCTTTAAAAATCGTAATAAAAGTTTTTATTTCAATTTTGTTGCCCAATTGATGTGGATTTACTCATCCTAAATAGTTTTACCAATTAAAATTATTGCTTTGAAATTAAAAAATCTATAAATTCCGTTTACAATTTTGGAAAAAGCAAGCCAAAATGCCGTATTAGTTAGTAAATTATACTCATTTTTACGATAACTTGGAGCTAATTTTTTGCCAAGGTTTTAGACAACACCAATACCCATCACAAAAATCCACTCCCAAACAAAGTTCATTAAGTTCAGAAAGGCTGCAAATTTATTCAAACCGGTTAGGCCAGAAATAGGAAAATCATTGGAGTAATACTACGAATGTGATAAAAATCAATGTGAAAAAACGGTTTACAAAGTAGACTTATAACATGCTTCACAGCTAAGCAAAATTTTTATGCGAACCAATGGGAAATTATTTTTCTGCTCCATAGCTTGTCCCGTTTTACAACATGAAATGTATTTATAGAATTGACAAGTAGCTGCGTCTATTTCAGGATGCAAATTTCCAATGCCAATTAACAACAATAATACAGATAATTATGTACAAGTTCAAATACTTTTACTTGCAAACATTTTTCCAGTATTCAGTTAGCGCGTATTTTGCAATGAAAATTAGGACTTTCCAATGATAAGGATAGGCAATAAAAATATTCAACCATGACACATTTAACAATTTTACTCAACACCAACAAAACTACCATCAATTTTGGGTATTTGAGATATTAATGTTTCACGAGTAATTATTTTTCTCCGACAAAGTATGAGATTTTTACAATTTACAGAAGGCACAAAATGGTGTACATTTGTCAGAAAGGAAAATGCGTCAAGATTTTCTAAGGTTTCTAAAAATTTAGTCCACTTTTGGTTGAATTTTCCGAAACGAATACAGATTTGGCAAAACACATCAATTTTATTAGCTTCTAGGACAACGAAAATTTTATGTAAAATTAAATTTTCCACCCCAACGAAAAATTAATTGAAGCTCATCGAAATTCCCTCCTCGAGGCCCAAATAATTGTTCTGTTATTGGGGGACCCTTAAATATTACCGAGTTTATAAATTCAGAACAGGTCGTCATAGGGCAATGAGAAATGACAATTCTAAAAGATCTCATTTTTGTGTTTCACAATCACTATTGCGTGTATTTTTATCTTTTGAGGGAGGGAAGATATGGGGGGGATGAATATAGTTAAAATCCCCATGTTATTTCTACGGATTCTACCAAATGCACAGTAATTTTTAGTCATCATGTATCAAAATAAATGTATAATTTATTGTTCCACGCTCTTCAGATCTCTTTCAAATATCCTACCTTTACCTTGACAATGTATTAGAGTTGTCACGTGTTTATTAAATTTACCTTTACATAAGCCTTCGTAAGATGTACACTCTTCCTTAATCTCTAGCCCTTTGTCGAGGAACCGGTTTTCATTCAATTGGAAAACAACAAATAAATCACAATATTCAAGAACTTACGCGTAGCTCAATTTAATTTTTTGTCGTCAAAATTAATTTTGGGGATTATTTCAATACGAATGATTGCAAAAAATTTAATTATACAAGTTTTTTTGTTACTAGAAATTTTACGCATATAACTTTGATTTCCCAAATTTCTTCCGTTATTAGCCACAACACTGATAATAATTCTGATTTTCCCAAATCGTCAAAAGATATTTTTATTCACGTTCATATTTCTGGAGAGTACATTTTTTCCCCACTGCAGCCCATTACGTGAAGTTTTGTTTTCCATGCAAATGTTATGCAACCAAAAGAAACAATATATTGGAAGTTCATTGGGTTCACTTGAGAGCATTTAACATTTTCAAAAACCGGTTATGCTAGAAATAGCTTTCTAAAAATTCATCTAAATATGTACACTTAGTAATTGAAACCAATGCGTAAGAAATTGTTTACCAAAACGTGAGCAGGTAACGTGCTTCACAGCCAAATGGCATTCTTATACAATTTATGGGCCCAGTATTTATTTTTGTACTGCATGGCTTGTCCCATTTTTTAACAAGGTTACTATTCATAGGTACTTGGTCTACGACAGTATATGACGTTTAAATTGCAATAAAAATTCCGTACAAGTATAAAAAGTTGATTTCATTCATGATTTAGAAACATGCGGGGCATTTACTATTCTTACTCTTCCAACTTACGCATTACCAATTGACTTCCTTCTTGGGACCGCCAATGTGCTTATATGAAAAAATGCCATTCCTTCCCATTGTATTTCATGGGGTTAAAATTTTAGGGTAAGATTCCTCTCCATGAAAAAAGTTTTAAAAAATATCATTTTTTGCACGAGAAATTTTTTTTATGAATATTCTGAATGCAAAAAAGGGTTCAAATTTTGGAAATTTTATTGCAAAAAATGTGAACACAAATATAAGAAAATTTCAAGAAATCAAAAATTATAATTTACATTAAAAATAGATATATATTTACATTTTAATTGAAAATTTTAGCCGAAAGTCCGAATAGGTTTGAAATCCGCGCTCCCACCATAACGAGCATGTAACTGGTCACGTGGTAAATTCTTTAGGAGCTTTGGTAGCCAATGTCCTTTGTTGGTCCCGAATACCTCAACTCTTTCCATAAGTGAGCCTAAAAGCGGTCTGGCCATTTCCACTACTCCTCGTGCAAAAAAGTTGGCTAAAAAGAAGAAACATGTTGTATAAATGTTTTAATGAATAATACATTGCTCAGATTTTTAGACCGTTACTCACCGTTTACGAAATAGATGCTTTCCACATATTGGGCAAAAATTGGGATATATGGTTTGGCAGCATTTAAGAAGAAGGTAACAACTTGAAAAAATTACAATGTTTTAATGACTTATTAAAAAAACATTGGTGTAAAAATTATTTATTTACTTTTAGTTGATGTCACTTGGCCATAATTGAAACCGTCCATATCATAAATAACCACAATACGGCTGGCGGGGTCACATCCATCGGGTGTTTCCTTGAGACTGGTAACTAACCGGTAGAGACCAATGTGTATGTATTTTTGAATGGCTTCCCTTGTTTTTGGTCCTTCTAAATTTACTTTGCTTAAGTCCCACTTTCCCAATTCGCCGACCCAAACTTTAAAAAATAAAACATAATTTTCAATAAAATTTTTAATAAAAGATTGAATAAAATGTTCAATAAAAATCTGTAATAATATTTTACAACAAAATCAGCAATCAAATTTAGTAATGAAACTCTGCAATAACATTTACGATAAATTACTGAGAAATCATTTGACAAAATATTTTGTAATAAAATTTACGGTTAAACTCGGCAAAAAAATTGAAATAAAGTTTGCAATAAAAACTTTTGATTGAAATTTCCAATAAAATTTGCAAAACAAGATTGTACGAAATGTTCAAATTTTAAAAGTTTGACAACTGCAAGCCTGTTTTCACTCACTTGGTCTACAATCCTCATCATAGCCACTCAAGTAATACGGGAAAGCTTTACTAAGCTCTTTCGGGGATTCCCATTGGTCCAGGTCATTTTCTTTAAAAATCTGAAAATTTAATAAAATTGAACCCACACAGAAAACAACAAACATAATTATTACATTATAAAAAATAAAATAAGTGAAAAAATTAGAATTAAAATATTGCACTTACAAATGAGAAAAGATCTGTATTGTTATTTTGGACAATATCGCTTCCCAAAGTTTCAACCCATAAAATGGTAAAACAAAAAATTATCAAAGGTTGTAATTTCGCCATGTTGAAAATTTTCCACAATTTTTATAAAAACACTAAAAAAGACAAGCCGCGCCTTTTCCACTGTTTTTCCAAAGAAGGTCCTTTCACTAATGACCCAGTATTGAAAATTACCCATGAGCAAATAGCCCCTTACCTGGGAAAATATTTTCCAACCTCGTTTTTTGCTACCTAAATGCTCGCGATTCCCTTTCATTTCACCATTAAAACTTGTGTTATTTTTTATTACAAGGACTTTCAGTGGTAAATCCCGATGTTTAATTATAGCATTATTCATTATTGTGCATAGACATTTTTATCAGATTGAAATGTAATACCTGAAGATGCACAGCTTAACTATAACTTGAGGGGCAAAAGGATTATAAACCCGTTTTACTCTCATAAGATTCACACGGTAAGTGCCGTTGTATAACACAAGTGACTTTGATAACGCTTAATATTACACGTGTTTTGTTTGCTTGCAAAAAATAAGTAAAAGTTTCAAGGCAAATTTTTATTGGGAATATAGCCTTGCCATTATATGACACATCTCAGAACGCTACTTGCAAATATATATGTTACAACAGTATTGACTGGGTGGAAAAATCTCTAGCAATTGGGGTGTGATAAAATATCAGTGTACAAAAAACGGTAAATACTTTACAAGGCTCCCCTTGCTCTAAAGTCACTTTAACTAAAAACTTCAGTAAATTTTCAACGCTCGAAACTTACAGAGTGGTAAATAATTTTTGTCAAAATGGGACAGGAAAAGTTATTAGACTTAAGGCGGACCATTACATTTTTAGTGGTCCTTTGCTTGGAAGTGTTTGTTTTACCTTTAGTTTTACCTTTTATCCTATTATTTTGTATGTACCGCGTTTTCGTTCAAATTTTTGCAAGAATTTTTCGCAAAGATTTACTAACGCACGTGAGGGGTCCAAGTATCCCCATGGCTCTGGAACATTTAACAGTGAAAAATTCCAAGTATAATGTCATTGTGGTGGCAATTTTGGAGGGAAATTTAAGTCTGGAAGAAGTTTTAAAAATTGTGGAAAAACGAGCCCGGGAATTGCGCAAGCCAAATGGGGAACCCATTTACGGGGAACTTCATCAATATTGGGAAAATTTTATGGGCTATTTATTTTGGAAATGGGATGCAAAGTTTGACTTGAAAAATCATATAAGAAATTATCAGGAGGATAATTTAAGGGCAAGTCAACCATTGTATGAGAAGGATTTGGCGGGCATTTTTAGTGAGTTAATGCCCAAAAAATGGGTGGAAGGACAAAGTCCATGGGAAGCGCTGAGGATTTCGAATTATTTTCCAAAAGGCAAAAATGAACCACATATGGCTTTTGTCATTAGATTTCATCACGCATTGGGGGATGGTTTTAGCTTCAAAAAGTTATTTGAAGATTTTGGAGGTGTGAATTTTAAGACACCACAAATGAGTGTTAAGGCTGATAAATGGTGGAAGAAAATTTTAATTGGGGTGGTGCAGTTGGTTCGATTTTTGTATGATGGTGCGAATTTTATTACCAATACTATTGATTGGGATCATAGTCTTCATCAGTCAAGTGGAAAATTGTCGAGAGAATTCAATTACTGTATTATGGAGGAGGAAATTTCTACCAATAGGGTCAAGGACGTTGCTTTGAATTTCAATGTCAATTACACAGCTGTTCTTTATGCTGTCATGACTGGGGGTATAAGGCGGGTTTTGGAGACTGCAAATTTGGAGATCCCACATAAAATTGCTTGCATGCTTCCTTTACCATTGCCCTTTAGACCAGAAGGACTTGTTAACCATATGTAAGTTTTCGCAGTATTTTGGTTCAACTTCTTGAACATAACGCTTGGCAAAAATTTTCCACCGTATAGTTGGTCACGTTTTGGCACAATATTTTCTAAATATTTGAACATAATATTTTCCTACCTATTTGAAGGATTGTTTTGTCACAATTGTTTTGCACAAACTGGACAATTTTTAATTTAAATTTTCGCCAAAAAATTTCTCCCAAATATTTGCTTCAGTTTATGCCTAAAATTTTTCCACTAATTTTTTCGAAATATTGTCTTCCTTAATTTGTCTCAGAAAATTCCCTCTTAGATTTTAACGTTTGGTTCTATGAAAATATATTTCCATAAAATTTCTCACGTTACCCCTAAATTATTCAATTTGGAATATGTAAGGCAAAATCATCATATTTTTTAAAATTAGAAATTTTTAGCAAAAGTAACAGGGACTGGGTGGCATAAGCTATGGCGTTGGAATTTCTGTAGTAGGTTAAGCTGTTACAGAATTATGGCCAAAAACGTCATGTTTTATATTTAGGCTGTATCTCCCGAACTAACGGGGCGTTGGGACTCATTTTTGAACGAATACGTTCAGAAATAAGTTTTCAGTGCATCATTTCACTATTTCATGAAAATTTGAAAAAAGTCTGAAATACGGGGGACAGTGTAGAAATACGTTGCGAAATCAGGATCTAGCGCATTTTAATTTAATATACAGCATAATTTGTTACGTATTTCTACCCTGTCCCCCTCATTTCGATAATTTTATCAAAATTTCATAAAATGGTGAAATGCTGTACTGAAAAACTTATTTCTAAACGTATTAGTTCATAAATGAGTCACATCGCCCCATTAGTTCGGGGGATACAGCCTTAAATACAAAACATGACGTTTTTGGCCATAATTCCGTAACAGCTTAACCTACTACAGAAATTCCAATGCCATTGCTTATGCCACCCAGTCCCCGTTACTTTTGCTGAAAATGACTAATTTTAAAAAATATGATGTTTTGCACTTACATATTCCCCGCGGACTTACACATACCATATTTAGGTAAAATATGCATGCTACCACTTTCTTCACAGGTGGGTCTACGCCATAACCTTGCCCATCGGTGTCAAGTCACCCAAGGAAAGGCTTCAAATTATCAACGACCAATTCAAGGATATTTTATTCAACGGAACCTGGCTTGTTTACGTGCTTAGCTACAAAATCATGTTCGTCCTACCCTCCCCCGTCATATCATTTTTTGTCAATCGAATTCAAGCCACAATGGTCTCATCAGTTTTCCCTGGCCCGGAACTCCAAGTAGGGGATTACCTTGGAAACAAACTTGTTGACGTGTTTTTTCATTTAGGGAGTCCTTCAGGAAAAATGGGTAAATTTTCACAACATTTCCATTTATTAAATGCACTCAAAATTTACCCCAAATCTTGTTTGTAATTTTAGGCCTTTCTGGATGTACCATGTCAGCAATGGGGCGGCAGCATTTTATTTACATGGTGGATAAAACCATTTCCCCTCCTGTTGAAATTTTTAACAATATCGGCACCTACACAGCCCAGGAACTCGACACATTATATAACTCTTCACAAGGAGAAATCAATCCAGCTTTTATTGTTTAAATTTCCAATATTCAAGTCAATTAAATTTTTGTACATAGCATTGAGGCATTTTGATTTCACATTAGTTGCTAAAATTTTATAGCAGTAATTTGGGATAGAAAATAAACCGCAAAAAATAAGATTTGCAAATATTATGGAGGGATTTCCTGATTAAAATTTTTTCCCACTATATTTGCAAGTGAAATATTTGATCATAAGTTACTTTTGGACCGGTTGTAAAAAATGTGTTTTTCCAAAACATCAAAATTGGGTAATGTTTTGATATCCGTCGTAGCAACTTATTGAAGGAAAGATTTTTTCTATCCTATTATCTACTGTGACTCAATTGAAAAAATCTTGACCGGTTTAGCGTAGAGTGGTAACGAAAGGGAAAAACTTGCTTGATGACCCATATAACAATATTAATCCCATTAAGAAAAGTAAGACAAGTCTCTTCCATCTTGTATTTTCTTTGTGTGTGCTATACTAATGGGAAAATATAAACAACCTTTACTTTTATGTCCGCAGTTGACTCACTTAAGACTCAAGATATTTGCTTACAGGAAAATATCACCCTGAATTTAATGTTCTTGAAGACAAAGCCATGATCTACCTTAACAATTTTCTCATCCTAAAGACGTTGATTCATAAATTCATAACCGGTTTGACACATACAAATATATATATACTTAATTACCTTGAGGAAAATCATTGCGTTAATTAATACGCATTTTTATTCAAGTTTAATTTTGAATTTGCGTAGAACTAAACGATAATTTTTTGCCAGTGAGAAAATTTTCTAATAAATTATTACAATTCCTTACAAATCCTTTAAAATTCCCAGAAATCTCACGAAGAACCGAAAATCATTGCAATTCTTTTAACGATGCAAAAATTTTCCTATTTTGTTTTCACAAACCATTTAAATAAAATCTTTTGCCCCTTTTGAGATTCAACGTTGAAAAAAGACAAATTTTCTGGTTTGCTAAAAATACTGAAAATTTACAATTAAAAATAAATTTTCTGCAAAAATATTCAAAGTTTACAATCAAATGGGTCATTTAATTTCCAAAATGTTTTCCTTACAAGATTTTATTGCTACAAATAAATTGTAACGCGTTAATTTTAATTAGAAAAAAATCACACTGAAACTCATACAATTCTATGTATGCTTACATATTGATATTTTTTTGATTAATTTGCGTTAGGGAAAATGCAACAAAAAATTCTCACATTTTCCTATGTGGAATTTGTTACTTGTTTTTGTAGGAAAAAACGCTTACTAAACATTATGCACCTTTAAGAAGACCTCCTTGTGTGAACCTCCAATGTTTCATGGCAAATATTTTCGCACGTAATACTACATTTTATCTTCTACACACAAAAAATATGATTGCGGATAACAAGTTCCTTCACTAATTAATATGAATTGTGCACACAAGGCTAGAAAACAAATGATGATGAAATCAATTCTTCGCTACCTTCACCCAAATTCAAGCCCTATAGTTCATGACTTCCTTACCCCAAAAAATCAAACAAATATGTGCACAAACTTTATAAGCAGCTCCACGCTAATTTTCCTTTGAATTGGACCCAAACTTTATTATTTTAATAAAATATATAACATGCTCACATTTTTATAATTGCTATAATTGTTATAAAAAATTTATCAAAATTTATTCAAATTTGGCATAAGAGCCGTAATAATTTAATAGACAAAAATTAATTGTGTAAAAAATATTGAAAAATTATAAGAAATGCCTTAACTTAGTTAATACCACGAAAATCCATTGTCTTGGAATTTTTATTATCCACGTCGTAGCTCCTTCTCATGGCCCCAAATTCCATGTTGCTGAATTCAGACAAATGCTCATAGAAAAAGAATTCCCGGTTTGACATAACTTGACTGGTCACGTGGACCACTCCATTTAGCACGGGAATATTTGCTTTAACCACACGAATATCTCCATTTACGAAGCTGATCGTTTCTAAAATTTCAAATTAAAAAAATTATTATTTAAAATATTTTTTACTAATTTTCATATAATGTTAGCAACAAATATTTGCATAATGCAAATTGCAGACGTTTAATTTACAATGACATTCACAAATTGCAAAAATTAAGGGTGGACGAAAATTTTCCACGAAAAAAATTTGTTTCCTCTAAAGAATTAGACCAATAGCAGGAATATTCAATGAAACAAGCTTTGAAAAATCTCACTTGACAACCCGTCGGAATGCACGGAAACTTTGATCTCTTTGTCATATAAAGTGGGCAGATATTCCCCATCAATTAGACCCTCGCTGTACCAAGTACCCGGGACAATGTGATACTTGACGAAATCTGAAATTTCCCGTAAAATTTTATAACCTCTTTTTTTACAAACATTTTTTCTTAAAAGTACGTTTTAAAAAAATTAAAACTGTTTACTTCTCAGAGCCGTTCTATTCAAATTGAGCGACTGCATATCAAAAGCTTCAAACGCTTTATAATAGGGAATGAACAATGTCACTGGGTCTGGTCCGTCCAATAAATTCATACAATCTGAGGATATCACGGCTTCCAAAAATGCTGGAAAATAGACAAACGTAAAATATTTGTGTAATAACAAACTTTTAAAAGCCCGCCAATTACAAAAATAATGAAAATTAAAAAACTTACGTTTAAATTCCGGTATTTCATGCAAATACTGAGCAGCGGTTCGGGGTGGATTGGGCATGACCACTCGGTTCATTATATTCACTCGCCCTTGGAGCGCTGGGATGTCCCCTAAAGTTACCCTAGCCCCATCGACCGTGAAAACTCTCTGCACAATAATTCGGAAAAATTAATTACTTAAAAATTGAAAAACAATATTATAGCAAGGAAGCCACGTGGATCACGTACGTATTCATTGTTGGCATGGTAGACGTTGAACCGAAGACGGTTTCCTCCAGGGCGTCCATTCAGAACCATAAATTCATTGCCGACACTGCCAAGAGGAAGATCAAATTTGATGAAATGCTGAAGAACAAAAGCTCTAAGGAGCTTTAGGTCTTGTTGTAACATCATCATGAACCAAGACGGTAGTCTTAGGAAGGCTTGGTCCACCGGGGCAAAGAAGGTGTAGTTGGCTGTAAATGGAAAAAATTAGAGGGTGAAAATCTAGAAAATAGTTTTGGTTAAAAAAATATTTTTTGCTAGTAAAATCTTTGGTGAAAATTGTAGGCACTTTGGTAAAAAATAAAAAATAAATTACCTCGGAAGAAGGATCTGCCTGAGCTAGGCGGCTCGATAAATAGAGGTTCAAGGCCTGAGCGCCTGATGAGTCTAGAAATTGTGTAGAGTCCGAGGCTTTCGAGGAGCTCAATTGTACCACATGGGCGTCTGCCAGGGTCAGGTCCTAACGGGCAATTCTGTGTGGGTGGTACAAGATTTGGATTGGCGAAGCTGAAGCCTGGAGGAGTGTATGGTTGATTCATTGGATTTACTAAGCCTCCTGGCCCTTTCCCGCCAGGTCCACCAGGACCTCCCGGTCCCATTCCACCAGGTCCTCCCGGTCCCACTCCACCAGGTCCTCCCGGTCCCATTCCGCCTGGTCCTCCTGGACCCATTCCGCCTGGTCCTCCTGGACCCACTCCACCTGGTCCTCCCGGTCCCATTCCGCCTGGTCCTCCCGGTCCCATTCCGCCTGGTCCTCCCGGTCCCATTCCGCCTGGTCCTCCCGGTCCCATTCCACCTGGTCCTCCCGGCCCCATTCCACCAGGTCCCCCGGGTCCTCCAGGAAATTGCTTTTGAGGTCCGAAGGGCCCAGAATATGGTTTGGGTTGAAACGGTGGACGACCACCGGGTCCAGCACCGGCCAAAGCATTGGCATTTGCAATTGCCTGTGCACTAGCAGGTGCTCCAGCAGGTGCTCCTGGAATGAGAATTGTCTGTGGAGGTCGACCCGGAGCGCCCGCTGCAAAGGCGTTTGCATTTGATAGAGCGTGAGCACTTGCGGGTGCTCCTGCTGCAGTTCCAGGTATGTTAATCGTTTGCCCTGGCCGTCCGGGAGCTCCGGCCGCTATCGCGTTGGCATTTGCTTGAGCATGAGCACTAGCTGGGGCTCCGGCTGGGGCTCCTGGAATTACAATAGTTTGTCCTGGACGTCCGGGAGCTCCGGCTGCAATGGCATTGGCATTTGCTTGAGCTTTAGCACTGGCTGGGGCTCCGGCTGGGGCTCCTGGAATTACAATAGTTTGACCGGGTCGTCCGGGGGCACCAGCGGCGATGGCATTTGCATTGGCTTGAGCTTTGGCGCTAGCAGGGGCACCGGCTGGGGCTCCAGGGATGAAAATTGTTTGAGGTGGGCGTCCTGGTGCACCTGCTGCGTTTGCATTGGCATTTGCCTGGGCGTGGGCACTGGCGGGTGCTCCAGCTGGAGCACCGGGAATTACAATGGTTTGGCCTGGGCGTCCAGGAGCTCCGGCTGCCATGGCATTGGCGTTTGCTTGAGCTTTAGCACTAGCTGGGGCACCGGCTGGGGCTCCTGGAATTACAATAGTTTGTCCTGGACGTCCGGGAGCTCCGGCTGCAATGGCATTGGCATTTGCTTGAGCTTTAGCACTGGCTGGGGCTCCAGCGGGTGCGCCAGGAATAAAAATTTTCTGTGGTCCAGTTCCAGGTGCTCCAGCTGCCACCGCATTTGCATTTGCTTGGGCATGGGCGCTTGCAGGGGCTCCAGCAGCTGACCCGGGTATAACAATTGTCTGTGGAGGTCGACCCGGAGCGCCCGCTGCAAAGGCGTTTGCATTTGATAGAGCGTGAGCACTTGCGGGTGCTCCTGCTGCGGTTCCAGGTATGTTAATCGTTTGCCCTGGCCGTCCGGGAGCTCCGGCCGCCATCGCGTTGGCGTTTGCTTGGGCGTGTGCGGTAGCAGGAGCTCCAGCAGCTGATCCGGGTATTGTTATCGTCTGTCCAGGTCTTCCAGGTGCTCCTGCAGCAATTGCATTTGCATTAGCTTGAGCATGGGCACTGGCAGGGGCTCCGGGTGGTGCTGCTGGGATCATTATAACTTGACCTGGGCGACCTGGTGCACCAGCTGCAATGGCATTGGCATTAGCTTGAGCGTGGGCACTTGCTGGTGCTCCTGGAGGTGCACCTACATTTCAAATAAAAAAAATTTAATTTAGAATTTTAATTGCAAACTTCACGCCAAAAATTCTATCGCAAAAATTGTCAAAACCTTTGAAGGGTAAACATTATATTTGAAGTACATATTTCATGACTGACCTGGTACAAATATAGAACCTCCAGGACGTCCAGGCGCTCCTGCTGCAATGGCGTTGGCATTTGCCTGTGCGTGAGCTGCCGCACTTCCGGGGGCTCCAGGTCCATAAGGTCCTCCAGGTCTGTAAGGTCCTCCAGGTCTGTAAGGTCCTCCAGGGCCAAAAGGTGGTTGTTGAGGACCATATGGCCCTCCATAAGGTGGTGGAGGAACTACAGGCCCCATTGGTCCTCCATAGGGTGGTCCAGAAGGATAAGCAGGTCTTGTCGTAGTCCAACCCAAAGCTGCTCCCGCTCCTGTATGTGGCCTTCCCTTTGGAAACGGCGCAAGTCCAACGATAACCGAACTTGGAGCTCCAGGCGCTCCGGGTGCTCCCGGTCCTCCAGGCCCCCCAGGTGCCCCGGGAGTTCCAGGTGCTCCCTGACCTCCAGGCCGTTGAGTTGGACGTACTAAATTACTAACGGGTATCCCCGAAGGGAATGGAGCCACACCAACAGGAACACTTCCAGGAATGGGCTTCTCCGGGAATTTATTTGGACTCACTGCCAATGGACTACCCGGGAACGGTTTATTTCCTTCCAACCCGGAAGGACGGGGCTTTTCCTTCAAGGCTTCCAAAGGTAGGCCAATTGTCCCAGGAGGAGGTTTTAATGGACAAATGACTGGGGCAGGAGTTGTGGAAAATTGGGGCATGGGACAAGGTGGGTTTCCAATCTGACGTTTCTGTTCCTCATGATTATTATATCCAAGAAGCTTGAAAAATCTTCGGAGCTTATTTTCCCCTTTTTCTTCCGAACTAAAATTATTTTGAGAAAATCGATGGGAACAGTCCACCAAAAATATTTGCAGGAAAATTAACGCCCAAATTTGAACTCTCATTTTGAGAAAAATTTATGGAAAGTTTCAAAGGGAATCTTTTTTAATTGAGATTTATTGAATTTCCATGATAACTGGAAATAATTTCAGAAATTTTTTTTCAACCCTTAAAATCTTCTCCAGAAGTTCTTACCTCCAGAGATTCAACAGTAAAACTAAATTTCCCAAGTCTATTCTCCAGTGCTAATACGATTCCTGTGAAATTCTCATAGACATGAGAATGTACCTAGTCCATAGAAAATTTCGAGATGTTTTTCTTCCAAAGTTGTATGGGGTCAAAACTTTTCATGTATCCGCACATACCTACACACTTTGGATTGTACTTACATGTAAATTGCACCCCACCAATAGAAAATTGTGTGCTGGGAAATGAATGCGGTTGTTATTGTCGCTCGGTCAAATTGTATGTATCATGAAGATAACCCCGTAGTTAAGGTAACTGATGCTGGAGATTCTCATCTGGACAGGTTGAATATTAAGTTTGAACTTGGTGTATTACTTTTTCTTGGGTCCATAACAACTGACAATTGGGGCAGACAAGAGTGGCAGGCAGGTAGAGGAAAGATACATTTTTAACTAATTGGTCTGGTCATGGATAAAAACTGACCTACCTTTTCCCAATGAAATATTTTTCAATGGGACATAAATGTAACTGTAAAAATTGTTTTTGAATTTTTCAAGCTCCATATTTTTGGGTAAAATTCTTTCAGCTTTACAAGCAGGATTATTTTTATTCCCTAAATCCTTTAGGCAAATTTGGGACCGCTGAAATTTTAAAACAGAAAAAAATGAGTCGTTTTTTATGAACAAAGATTTTCAATAAATTTTCCAACATTTTTAATTTTTCTCGAAATATTTTTCCCTTACAAGAAAATGTGCTCATAACTCACAAGCCTAATGAGAAAATAAATTAAATCCTACTCTTTTTGGACTACGTTTACTAATTTCTTCCCAAAATTAGGGTAACAAATTTTATCCACAGAAATTCATCATGTCATTTGGAAAACCATGAGTCTAACAAAACTGAACTTTAGACATTTTTTTCCAAAGGAGTTGCATGTATGTCAAATAAATATCCATCCCCCTCCATACCTATAATTTGTCATAGGCAAACCTTTATTTTCATTCCCCACCTTATTGAGCCCATTAATACCCCTAATTACGAATTATCCGAGAAAACAATAGGTTTGGGAGGCAATTACACCAAACCCTTTTATAATTCCTTTTCATTGAGGAAAATCCATAGTCATAAAATGCTGACCCAGGAAGTGTGTAATACCGCTGGGAATAG
This sequence comes from Spatulosminthurus flaviceps, assembly GCA_034693705.1. Classification (NCBI taxonomy): domain Eukaryota; kingdom Metazoa; phylum Arthropoda; class Collembola; order Symphypleona; family Sminthuridae; genus Spatulosminthurus; species Spatulosminthurus flaviceps. Next base: position 35,634 of record JAQFXU010000891.1, read on the forward strand.
CCAGTGCATTGAAGGGCTTGTGTACAGAATGGATTTACGCTTTGAGGGTACAATTTATATGCTTAAGCTAGTAGGATTAAGGCAAGCCAAACACTTGCAAGGGAAAGGTTCTACGGCCTTAACGCCCTTGACCGTCCCTATAATCTTCCCTACCTCCAATTCCACCTTTTCACACTAAATCTCGATATTTCATGACCATTCATTCACTCATATGATCATTTATTTCCATCCCGAAAATTTCTTGCCTTAAATTCATTTGTATCTCTAATAAGTAATTTTATCTTGAAATTTTAACCCAACTTTTTGATCATTTAGCACTTTTTGAACAAAACTTAGGAAAAACAATTTATGGTAGAAATTTTCTAAAAGCAAACATTTTCAAAAATTACTTTTTTTTTAGCTATAACGTGTGAAAAGGTGGAAAATTTGAACATTATTGTGTGCCTTGCAAAGCAGATATTCTTTCTTACATTACCCCTCAAATTTGTCACCCTTGCATTCCTAATAAAGGAAGCGTTGCTTTAAGTACATTTGAATTGCATTTTCATGCACAGGAACACAGGCCTTGAACTTGAGCTAGGGCTTATGAAAAGAACTTTTAAGGCATTTTAGCTATAAATAATATCCCATAACAATGCACTAAAATACATGGAAATGTGACAACAGGTAAAGGAGGGTAAATTCATTCATATTCCAAAGGGACAAGACATGCCAAGATATTTATAACGGGATCGTGGGAAAGACTTAAGAAAGTAACGAACTGAGAATTTCAACGTCTCCAAATATCTATTTTAAATTCTTGTCCCTCCAAACATTAATTTTGTGTTCAGAAAATTCTTATCTAAAATCATATGTACTTGCAAGTATTTCCCTTGCTTCCGGCAAGATATATATTTTTAAAATGACAAAAATGGTCTTGTCATCTTCGGATTTGGTAAATGATAAGAAGATGAGAAAAGTGTTTTTTTGGTAAATTGAGAGTGTTGACAGATTCTGGGGAAGTGATAAATCATTGAAAATATTTTCCCTTAAATTTGAATGTATTTTTTTCGGGTCAGAATTTTGTTGACAAATTGTCGAAAAAAATAATCTCTGAAGGGATATATTTTTCAAAGAAAATTTTGTACTCAAAATTTGGGGCACTTTGAGACATGAGCTTTTTCTTGAAAACAGAAGATACGAATATGCATAGGGAAGAATTGAGGAGATTAAGGCAGGCTGAAGTTTATATTTTTTTAAGGCAAGGTGGTCGAGACAGGTTGAAGGAAAACAGGGGTTGTTTTTATAGTCATAAAATCCAATGGTCCAGCAACCAAAATGTTACCTTTACAATGAATTGGAGGTAAAGGTAAGAGAGAGAGAGAGAGAGAAAGAGCTATTTTGTTTACTCACTTGGAGCGAATAGGAAGAGAGTGTCACTGATTTTCTTTCAGACCATTTTCCACAAGGGTCAAGGTTGTTTATGTCGGGAGGTGGGCAGTGTGCAGATGGGCAAAGTATTTACATCTACATAGAATTTACTACGATAGCTCCATTATTATGGGAAAGCATGGATAGATAAGTATTTACATGTTTATTCCGCAGAGGATATTGTTGTTCAGAAAAAAGGACTCAGCATTTGAGGAAGAAAAATAATCGTACTGGAAAATGACATTTCTAGCAAGGGATGCATTGGGTGGGATTTTGGGTTCATATTAGGAATATATTATGATCAAACTTGAGTCAATGAAAGCATTAATTTTATAGTGAAATTTCAATGAAAACATTTTTCAATTAAATTTTTTTTTCTGATTTGCAATTTTTTTTGAAATCGCTATTGCAATTTTTCCACATTTGCGTACAATTTTAAAAACTTGTTAACTGTTAATTTTATGGAAACTTGTGTAAAATTTGTGGTATCATATAGAAATAGCATGAGATATACATTTTCTCACTTTTTTGAAAATATTACATGAAAATTATGAGAAATTTGGAGACATTTCTCCATTACTTGAAAATAATTGCATTCAAAATCAGACAAATCGACTTTTTCTGAAAGTAGTGCAAATTTTAAAAACCCGGAAGATAGTTTGGGCAACGAAATGATTATTATGAATCAATTAAATATATCGTCGGCTAAAGTGCAAAAAGGGCTATAATTTTGTTTTTCCCATAACGTTACGAAAATTATAGCCCCTTTTGCACTTTAGCCGGCTATATCTTGAGAAAGTAATGGCTGAAAATTGTACTAGAATTTTATTGCGGCAATTTCATTTAAAATTACCACCATAGAGTTTTTGCAGAAGAGCGTACCTTCTTGTTCGTAAGACAATTGAATAGAAAATTTCATGTGGCTTGTGCATTAACAGCGAAAAGTGCCAAACAATTAAAGAATACAGTTGTAACAAAAATTCAATCTTGAAGTCGAATTTGTATTGTTGAAGCAATAAGGTAAAATTACTCTGTGCTTGAAATTTTCTGGTAACGCTGAATATTGGAAAGAAGTTTGTTTTCCAAGGAATCGCTCTTTTTTTTGTGGGCAAAAATGCA
>JAQFXU010000892.1:0-38147 GCA_034693705.1 Spatulosminthurus flaviceps
CCTATGGCATTGTTGGAATGATTGCTCATCTCCATGCCATTTAGCTCAACGGAGCTAACTATTACAAAAATGAATATATCTTTTTATGTATAATGAGCATACGATTCCAGAGGCTACTTTGTCATAGACATATTTAAAATGGGGTAAAAATGTTAGGTTTGAATCCATAATATATCCAAGGTACTTGTATTGATAAACTTGTTCTATTGTATTATTATTGCATTTAAATTCAAGAATTATTTCTTTAATTTTATCATGTGATTTATGAAAAATCATAAATTGTGTTTTCGAAAAATTAATACTTACTTCAATATTCATACACCATTTATTTAAATCGCACATCATAGTTTTTGTCTGATTAACTAGATCGGATATATTTTTGCTAGATATGTAAAAAACTAAATCGTCTGCGAAAAGCATATATAGAGCGCTTCCTAAACAAATCCCAGCTTCATTATAATATATTGAAAACAATATTGGAGAAAGAATACTGCTGTGAGGGCAGCCACGGGTAATATGAAAATTTTTGGATATATAGTCGTTTAGCTTTATATTGAAATTTCGTTTGTGAAGTATGCACACAAATAAATAATAATTGTAGGATTAAATTCAATTTTTTAATTAATAATATAGGTCTTATGGAATCAAATGCTTTCCGCATGTTTACAAATACTGCGATGACTTTCATTCCAGCAATATCCAGCATTCGTAAAATATACAGCAACACATTCATATTGCTGTGGAACACGAGCGCCCTCTCCTAAACCCATGCTGGTTTTCACTCAGAACATTATTTTCCTCTAAGAAAGAATATAATTTAATGTATATGATTTTTTCCAATATTTTATTAAGCAGGGGTAGTACACTTATATTCTTTTATACTTATATTATATATATTATAATTCGAAGCCTGTTTTTTGCTTCCTTTGCCAGTATCCAATTCTGCTTGTGATTTTAGAATATCTTCGTCATCACTACTTCCAGGTAAGGCAAATTGAGTTGCTAATCACACATTTTATCTTTATCAGTAATAATAGTCTCATTATCGTGTAGAGAATCTATCTGTTCTGTATTTTGATTCGCAGTATTTGTAAGTACTATTTCCAAACATCATCTGAGTTATTTGATCTTTCTAACTTTTCTACATAATGTTCTTGCTTAGCCTTGTTTATCATATTTTGAGTATAGTTTTTATGGGTGTTATATAATTTTTTATCATTGGGATTGTTAGATTTTTTATATAATTTTCTTAAAAAATATCTGCGATGTATTAGATAGAGTAATGTTTTATTCATCTATGGAATTTGGCGTACTTTTACTTTTTTGTAGGAGCATGTTTATCCAAAACTTGGTTAATTTCCTTCTGAAAAAAGTCTAATTTTTCATCAATATTTTCTATGGATTTAATTTTGCCCCATTTAATTTCCTTTATATATTTAGATAATGTATCTGTATTAACATCTGCATATTTTCGGTATGAAATTATTTTAGATGGCAATTTCATCTTTATTTTATCTTTTACTACAAAAATTGCTTGATGATCCGATGAAGTAAAATTAAAAGTACCAGATTCACAGTTTTGAAAATATGGTCCTGCGTATAAATGGTCTATCAATGTTGCCAATTTATCAATCCTAGTAGGGCTTTCAATAATTTGTTCGTAATTATATTGTTTTAGTACCGTTTTCAAGTAGAATGTGATATTGTCAGTCGTTAAAAAAATTATATCAATATCTCCCAAAATTAATGATTCTAATTTTAACAATGAAATTTTTAACATAAGTTGATCGAGAGATTTTAAAAATTCCATTGCGGTGGGTTATACATATATCAGAAGTAATAATATTTTTTTCCGATATTTCCATTTTAGGCTGACTGCTTAACTTCTACAAAACTTGGAAATGTCGTATTTAGTCTATGAATTTCGAATTCCGCATCCTTTCGAATGGAAATCCCTGATCCCCCTCCACAACCATTTTGCCTGCCGTAGCGGATAAAGTGATAGTTTGGTATATTAAGAATTTGGGAACTGAAATTCTTTGAAAGCCTTGTTTCATTAAAAGTGAAAATGTTGAATTCCTAACATTGCATAAAAAAATCCCACAAATTTTACCAAGAGGAGCGGAAATTTTGGGTGCATGGGTCAAGTCAAAGTAAATCAACATTGTGTTGTAAATAAAGAGGAAATTTCTCCTCTTCCTTTTATATCTTCGTTCCTGGTATTGTAAAATAAATAATTATTTGAATTTGAAACCCCACCTTGTCACTACTAAATATCCAAATGTTATGAGAAAGAAAGTCTTCCTCCCCACTAACCCGCATATAATTTACTTTGACCTTTGGAAAAACGCATATTTTAAAAAAAAATCCATTATGACCAAAACTGGTAGTAAAAATCCATGTAAAGCTGTAATCTCTTGAGAATAAGAAAAAAGGTGGAGGAGGATAAGAAGGAGAAAAATTAGAAAAATAGAGGAGATTACATGGAGGTAGAATGGAACACAGGGGCTTGTACGTATGAAAACATAGGATGGGCTTGTGTAAATAGGGAAAATAGAATGAGATTATCGGGGAAATGATGGAAGGGAGAAGAATAAGATGGAGGAGAAAAGTGTAAAAAGTTAATAGGGTCGGTGATTAGGCATGATACAAGGAAAGATGGAGAAGGAGGCTCCCTCCTTAGAAAATGTAATCCCTGGCATATGGCAAGGAACGCTGTCGACTTTGCGACTGGCAGTTGATTAAATTTCCACAACCGGAAATGATTTCTTTGAGTAGTTCGAACATTATTCTTTGGTCATGTACTCTCTGATAGACTGGGAGAAAATTTTCCAGAAGGGGGAAACATTATAGTGATTTTTTTGCCTAATGCATCTTCCCTCTTATCCTCTCTCTCTCTCTCTTCTACTACTCCTATTTCTTTCGTCCTCTATATAGTAAGTTAAGCTCTAATTTTCCTTGTCAGAGCAGAGGCTTCGCACTGCCTAACTCAATTTGCTTCATTAACTGGGAGAATATAGGGAAGGAAATCCAAAGCTGATTTCAGCCTCATCCCTTGACTTGTAACACATAAATAGTAAGTACATTTCGACTGACATTTCCTCAAATCTCTCAAGTGAGTGGGTCGGAAGGTATTATATTGATAGCTGAGTCTAATACATTCAAAGGTCTACTAAAATTCCCTCTCTTCTTAAGTATATGGAGAAAAAAGTAGAGAGAGAGAGAGATTCGCTTGCCAGGAGAGTCAAGAAGATAGAGGAGAAAGTGGAAATTAAGCTTTAGGACTTTTCCCCCTCTCTCCTAACATTCTTCAACTTTCACTCACTTCCCACTTTTCTCTCGTCCAAATCCGATTGACTCAGTGTTTCTTCTCCAGTTTGTAGGCTACCTTCCTATAATGATGCTAAGGGAAATACTTTCTTTTCGTAGGCTCATTTTCTCTCTCTCTCTCTCACTCTCTTACATTTCCTCCAAAATCCTTTATCTTCTTTAGAATTTGAAATTTTTTCTAGTTCTACTAACTCAACCTATCATTGGAAAAATCTTTCTCTCAACTAGATCAATTTTTCCTCGACTCTAAAAATTATTATCATTTTAGTTTCGTTCGTCAGAATTTCGGTTTTAGGTGCAAAGCCCTTTGGATCCTTCCAAATTTGGAATGATTAATTAAAAAGTCGCACTTTTCGTAAATCCATCTCCTTATTTATTGCATTGGAAAAAAATGAGTAAATCCAGTGAAATTTCCCTATTTAAAGGATATTTCTATTGCATCAGAATTTGCTATGCTAATCGGCCAAAAGTTTGACCACACTGGGATTTTTTGTTAATTTTTTTGGAGCCTCTTTTGTCGTACAATTAGTAAACCAATTTCAAATTTTTTATTGCCTTCCAATTTGTGTCTTTGAGCAAATCAAAATTCAAGCAATTTCAAAATTTTATCATTACATACATGGCTATGAGTGAAAATGTCATCGTTATTGTTGCATGGGATAAAATTTTAGAAGAGTAAAAAGCTAGGACTTGTGGGTTCGAGAGTAGAAACCATGATATTATTATTGTTTGATAAGCCAAAAGTATGTCATATTGTAGAAACTTTGAGGGAATTTTATTCTGAAATAAGTTGAAGTTATGAAGTTTCACATTCCTTCATTAATTTTTTCAAACTTTCCCGCTCAACTTGCTTGGAAGGGCTTTGAAATGTTATGTGAGTTGGAGTAATGAAGGAGACACCTCATAATTTCTTCATTAATTTCTCCAGGATTAATATTAAGGAAATTTCTCAACAACTCCTCTTGAACTTGTCAGTATGTGAGTAAATCCAAACTGACTTTCTCTTTTCCTTTTCCTTGTTAGTAACAAGTCTGCTCTCAACAATAAATGTGGAAATCTAAAGGAAATGGTAAGCCAAGGAAAGAAGGAGCAGGCAGGAGTACAAAGAAAATATAATCATGTTTCGTATGAGGACCGCGTGGGTCGGAAGAATCTTAGGTTTACCCTTTTACTTTCTCCTCCCGAGGATTTACTCCTTCAATTTCATATGAAGACACTCAAAAAAGCATATGCTTGTACATATTTATGTACGTACATTTGTATACACAAGGATTCAAATGAAATTATTTTAATTAAAGTGAAGCCTTGAAAATCATAGGAAAATCCTATGATACAATTTGCTTACTCTTCCACATGTATATATAAATAATACAATTATTTTATCCTTCTTCGAGGGCTCCAAGAGGGAAAAGGAGCAAGATCAAGAAGAAGGACGTATGGGAAGAAAGTCCTGGTAGAGAATGAAATGGACGTTGCTTTTATTTAATTTTCGTGTAAAATCCTCAAGTCTACTTTGTAGAGGATATCAAGTGAATAAAACTGTGAGGAAATGATAAATTTTACTAAGACTTCATTAAATCAAGACAGCCAGAAAGAAAGGTTGTGGAAAGGAGAGGGAGAGAGAGAGAGAGGGAGAGAGAAAGTTCAAAGAAGTTTCTATGGTTCTCATCAATATGTACTTTCTATCTTTGAATCTAACAATGGATGAAACTTTCATTTACAACTGCAGGCGTCGTACCTAGTAGTATGTAAATATACTACAGAGCAAAGTTTCATTGGAGTCGGGGAGTTTGAAGGTAGGTAAGTCCTATGCAAATTTACTCTTGATTAACTAATCTCTCACAAGTAAGATTTCCTTGTAGCTCGGCTCCCCAATTTGTCAAATTAGCTGAGGAATGCCTTAGCTTTGATTATTTTACTTTCAAGTTTTAAAAATATATACTCTTTTCTATCTCCAGCCTTTCATCTCCAATATGAAATCCCACATTTTGAATATTGGTTTTTTCCACTTTTAGTGGACATGAATTACTTAAAAATCCTAACATTCACAGCAGATTTTATATTTTCAAATTTCCAAAATTACATAGATTTTGAAAGATGCAAGTTTGACCCAGGTAATTGAAATTTCGACCATGCAATTGAAATTTAAACGGAAGCAATTGAAATTTCCACCGATGCAATTCAAATTTCCATCGATGCAAATGAAATTTCAACGGATGCAATTCAAATTTCAACGGGTGCAATTGAAATGTCAACCAATGCAATTGAAATTTCAACCTATGCAATTGAAAGTTCAACCGATGCAATTGAAATTTCAACCGATGCAATTGATATTTCAACGGATGCAATTGATATTTCAACGGATGCAATTGAAATTTCAACGGATGCAATTGAAATGTCAACCGATGCAATTGAAATTTCAACCGATGCAATTGAAATTTCAACCTATGCACACTCAATTTGTCTATGAGTACCCGACATCTAGACAAGTGGGATTTTCGAATGTATGGAGTCCCTATTAAAAGTCGGCCTACTTAAAATGGGATAAAGGCATGAGCAGGGAAATGAAAATAGAGGAAAGAAAACTCTTGAAGGAAGTTACGACCAATCAGTTTCTCCATAGGAGGACGGAGAGATAAGAAAGTGACTGTTAAACTTGAAAATCCTTCAGATTCGTTAAGCTGTCACTTGTCTATGTTATTACAGTTCCCTCGCTCTTAAATTCCTTCATACAATGGATGATTAGGGAATGAAAAGACTATGTTTGTCTACCCAGCATGGATTCTTGTTGTTCAGCCCTGAGTCCCATGTCCATTTCAAAGGCTGTAACTTCCGAGCGGGAAGAACATTGATCCTTGAATATATGTACATAAATACTTGTATCCCATACAAAGGTACTCGAGCATTGGGAAAGGAAAACATTGGGAGCAATACACATCTATCTTTAAATTTTCCCTCCATCCACCCACATTCTACAGTGTATAGTACTTGTCTCAGGAATTAAATTGTCCGCAAGGAACCTCATCCCATTATGGTTGCTTCCTTAAGGCTTCCCATCCCAAATTCTATTCCAAATGCCATGACTTTTTCCTCATTCAACACTTTCCAAAGGAATGTACCGCATTATTATTATTAGCTCTTCTCCACTTTCTTCTCCGGAGAGAAAGTAATGGGATCTTTTTTTTTTTTTCAAAATATTTAACCAATCCAATGAACTTTCTTCACAATAATTGTTATTCTCTCGTACTCCACATTTTTTTCCCCAACCACAACACAACACAACCTCTAATTCCCTCAATTTCCAATTCTTAACCCAATTCTTATCCCATTGTAAACTCCCCCAAACTTTCAATATTATATCAGTTCAACTCTATTTTTACTACCTCAGACAAAAACCACTAATTACTGCAATTGAAGAAAAAGCATTAATTATTATTACATAAGAAAATCCAAAAGAGCTCCACTACCTACAAAAGCATTGAGTATGGATAAAAGTAAAACTACAAAAGTATGAAAATCCAATTGTCTCGACCAGTCCGTTGATCTCCAAATTTTTCCCATATCCTTCCCATCCAAACCGCCGAAATGCAACTTCAATCTCTATTTTTTTTCTCCTCCTACTATCACAACTACTTCTAATAAATTTCATCTATGAAGACTAATAATTTATTACCATAGTATTTAGCCAGTAGAAGCTCAAATAGGGATTTTTAGAAGGGGGAAAAATGCATATCTAGAATACTTTTTTTGACACTACAAATTCCCCTATAAATTCCAATCAAATGAAACTACCGTACTATGTACAAGCACACTACGTAGATTCCTCCACAAGGAATTTCTATTGAGAGTGAATTTACAAGTGAACTATACAAGTAATTAATTATACATATATATATATAGTGAGTATTACTTTGAAACCGGAAGCTTGAAAAGTGAGCGACTTTTTATACAAAATGTATACAATATATTGTACATATGTGAGCAAAGAAGATGAGAGGGAAAGTACGAAAAAGTTTTTTTTTTTAGCAGAGAGAAAAAGGAAAGTACATATCGTCGGGTATGAGTCCAAAAGGCCCTATAATTTTCCTAATGTTATGGGAAAAAGAAAATTATAGCGCCTTTTGGACTTTACCCCACCATATATTTCATAGTTAAAAAGAGAGAGAGAGAGAGAGAGAGAGAGAGAGGAAAAAGGCTTGGAAATCTATACATAAGATTATAATAATAATAATATGTTAGTATATAAAGATTAATTTTTGGTTATTATAGTATGAGAGTATAAGGCGCGCAAACCTGTAGAAGCGTAAAGAGCATTGGCGGAGAAGCTGCGAGATTTGTGAGAAGCCTGCAAGGCAGCATTTGGTACATGGGCGGATGATGATGACGAGGAAGAAGCACCAGCCCCAGCCCCAACCATCGACTGAACAATACGCATCGAATTGGCTTCCATTGCCATGCCATAAGGTTGTGTTGGACTACTCCCAGGTGTCCCATCTAAGATATATTGTCGTTGACGTGGTTGGTGATTGTTTTTCCAATCCCGTTTTTTGTTGTACGGTTATTATTGTTCCCATTTCCCCATCATCAGCATATACGTTTTCGTGTGTTCGTAGTTACGTGTGTGTTTATAAATACATGACGTTTGTTCACACACAGAGCACACACACACACACACACACACACACACCAGTAGTAGATATATGGATAAAATATAGAACATAATTTAAATATAGCATTCTCTTCTCCACCATAGAAGACCATTTATATATTATGTAGTTTTTTGAAAAGGGAAAGTCGTCCCACACCATAGGGCTACTGTCCATACAAAATACTATAGAGACTCTCTCCTGTCATAAAATACGATGGTCCTTTCACCCTCCGAGCATCTCTCCTTCTCCTTTTATTGTCATCATTAATATCAACTTTGGATCCAATTAAGTCTCACACCTTCTTTTCTTCTCACACACACACCATGGAGAAAGAAAGAGAGGAGAGCAGTAGGACTTTCTCTTACATACATACATTTTACTCATATACCTTCCACTATATATTTATTGGACTGTCAACGTAAGTATCTTCTACTACTACTACGTCTGAGTATCTCCTACCTCAACCGCTACCTATTATAGTATAACCTCCAATGAGCAGCTCCAACCTCAGCTCCATTTCCTTATGGGAAAGTCACTGCTAAAATGTACAGACGACGTAAGGCTATACATTCATCCTACACACATTTTTACCTATATCCAAACCTATATGTCTCCTAAAGTGACCAACATTTCTTCCTTCCATGTTTCATGGAACAGATGTAGATATATGATGATTCTTTCACCTATTTCTCAACCTCTCATTCTTCCAAATATGGAGAGACCCTATAAAGCTATAGAACACTTGCCATTCTATTGAATGAGGGAATGTCCCAAGTTTTCTATACTATTAGAAAATATGGTACATAGCTGGAGGGAAATAATCACGCAATATGTCATCACGTCTCAAGTCCAAGGACTTTTTCTCTCTTAAAAAAAAACAATTCAATCTGAAAAGCTCATTAAGAAAAGAGTGGGCCGAACTTGTGTCAAATTATAACTTGATGGAGAATCAAATTTCCTTTCAAATATTTATTTTACCCAGCAATTCCAAATTACTATACTACAAAGTCAAGAACGGGCTCGAGAGAGGTTAAGAAGCAAATTACTCTAACTATAATGTGGTATAAATATTAATAAAATCCTTCATGACAAAATTTAGGGACAAAATAGGAAAAGTGAGTCACGTCAAGGGAAATCTCCCTCAAGTGACTCAAATTTCAACCAAAATGCTGTACAAATTTCAGGGATATAATTTAAAATTTGAATATGGCCGGGCTGGTATTGTGACGGCTATAAGAGAGAAATTTGATGTCTAAAATTTTGTCATATTTTGAGCGGAATTTTTGTCTAATATTTAGACAAAATTCATCAAGCAAGATAAGAGATCGGGCTTGTTGGTTCAAAGAAAAATCCCTTTTGAGCTTGGAATTCCGAGAGCTTAGTAAAATGAACTAATCAATCTCTATGAGGTATTAATTTTAGTGTCTCCTTCATAAACAGAGCTCGCATGTTGTGACTAGAAATTTTCTCAAATTAAATGCATTTAAATTGGGATTCAAATCATTCGTGCATGCTTTGCAGTGAAAAATGCAGACAGTAATAATTTTGTTAGAAGTATATAGAAAAATTCAAAGGCTATATAGTATGAGTGATTGGCTAAGACTAAGCAATAGTAGTAAAAATAAGTTCATAAATCCGTCCTGTGTCTCCTGAACAAATTGGCCCTCTTTGAAGGTTAGTAAGATTTTAGAAGGTGTGTGGGGACCGCGGAGTGTGACTCTGTTGTGGAGTTTTTGGAGATGTAGACAGACAGATAGAGACACATATAGGGGGAAGGAGGCAAAAGAAAGTTAGAATTGATTTGAGTCGGAGGGGAGCAAGGGATATTTAATGACAAGAATGAAGAAAAATGAAAGTCTTTTCCTTCAAGATAACAAGGCACTTTTATTATACAAATAAGATGAGGGTAATAAAACCGGCAGTAAAATACATCTTTCTCCCTTCTTACCCCGCTTCCATAGGTTAATGAGCTTGTATGTGTATAAATATACACATATATAAATATATATAGGAGCGGGGGAAGAAAGAGAGATGATGGGCTAGGAAAATACATATAGAAACTCTCAAAGGAAAATTTCAAGGATGAAGAAAAAGACATGGGGGCTTTTATACGCTACGTTATAAGATTTGGGATACAAAAACATGGTTTTAAGGAGGTAAATTATTCCTACCGTGACATTTCATTGACATTTTCAATGGAGTAGGTGGGGAAGATATAGCAAATTTACAATGCAATGGGGAAAACATGTCAACTCACGAACTTACCCATGGCTGTACGGAAGGAAGCGGATCTACGACGACGAGCATGAGGTTGAGGTTCGAGTGTGGGCATTCCTGTGGCACTCGTCGTGGTCGTCCATGTACTCGTCGACATCCGCCGGAGAAGATTAGCTGAGACACCGCCTTTTTTACAAGGACCCGAGTTTCTCTGTGTCAAACAAAATCTCAATATATTTATCCATATTATAGAGCTGCGATCAAGTTCAAGTAAAAAAAACCCACGATTTTCAAGTCGCGTTCAAGTTCGGGTCAAGCTCAAGTAACCCCAACATTGTACTTGAGCTTTTCGGGTCATGTTCAAGTTTTAACTGTACCTGACCGCAGGATTTTATCACTCAAGTCAAGTTCGTGTTCAAGTTGGGAAATATGTCTTGAAGACAATTTCATGGTCAAGTTCAAGTGAATAAAAGTGAGGAGTGTGACCAAATTAAAATTGTGGTTTTTGTGAAAATTACGCCTTCTAGATTGAAATAGACATTTTATACAAGTTCAAGTCATGTTCAAGTCAGATCTTTTTCCTTGAACCCGAAACTTGACATTCAAGTTCAGATCCAATGTAAAATACTTGAAAACTTGAACTTGAAAGAAAAGTACTTGTACCAAAATGCCAAGTTCAGGTTGAAGGAAATATTTACTTGAGGTTCCATATGGTCAAGTCAAGTTCATGGTCAAGTTTGAAAATTACTTGACCCGAACGCAGCTCTATATATGTATATTTAGTCTCCTCACATTTCTTTTATATAATAAACCGGGATAAATCCGGGTGAAAATTATTTTCATCATTATTCCATTTTGTATTACAATGAAGAAACTCTTTTAGCATATGGGGAGCGTTTTGTGCGTACAAAATTTTCATTTCTATTTCCGTACACTGCTCCGTCATTATTGTATTTGACATGCTTTTAAATATAAACCTATGCAGAGCACTCAAGCTTGAATAGCATTACAATGACAATAAATTTAATTATTGCTCTCTCCTTCTCATTAAAAGAGTAGGGACTTTCTCTTTTGTCCAATTGCTTTCAGCGTGATCCGTGGTTTCCCTAACCTTCCTCAACCCTTTGGGTGACATTAAGAAATAATAGTTGATTCAATGTCTCAAATTTAAAAAAAAAACATCTCCTTCTGCCTCCATTCCTTTACTACTACTGTGTATGTACATATTGTACGTCTACAATCGGCATAACTTTGAAGGGCAAGGAATAGTGCATGGCCGTTAGAAGAAAGTACCAAATTAAGAAAATAAATGCGTAACTTCCCTTGAATTTGTATTCAAGACACGACCTCCCGTGCGGAAGGACGCGAATCGGTTTTGGTTAGCACAACATCTGGAAGTCATCTTGATTGCGGAATTCATAAAGTCAAATGGGAACTTGTGGTTTCATTTCACCAATTACTTCTACAGACCTCAGTGATCTCCAGAGCTTGACACTTACTTTCCCCATTTATTTCCCCTAACTAACAAGCTATATATGGGGTAGAGATCTAGAAACATCTTCCCATCCTCATTCCAATCTCATGTATAGAAAGATACTATTGCACTTTATACACTCAAGATTAGAATGTGTGGCAGGTGACATTCCTATATAATGTGTATAAATACAACTCCAACTCTTATTCCACTATCCTTGAAAGCTACGGTTGAAAGTTTGCAATAATTAATAATTTCCTTCCAACTCCCCCAAAATATAAGCTCATTCGGCCCATTTATCCTCCAACTAACGTAATTAACCTTGTGAATCTCGAGAGGAAGATTGCCTTTGACAATTAATATTTCCTTTGACCCTGGGATTTGAAGGGTTAAAAAAATATAAGGGGCAAAAATGGCCACCGGGGCAAAATTAGCCAAAACGGGGCAAAATAAGCCATAAACCGGGCAAAAATTGCCACAAAATTATGAAAGGAGCCACGTGATTGGCCCAAATTTCTTCCTCGTTTTTTTAAATTTTTGCCCCGTGACAATTTTTGGCCCACTGGCCATTTTTGCCCCGTGACAATTTTTGCCCCACTGGCCATTTTTGCCCCGTGACAATTTTTGCCCCGATGGCCATTTTTGCCCCAGGCTACTACATATGTATTGTTTTCCCAAGAATCTTTACCTTTGGCATGCACCAAATTTTCTCGCCCGTGTAAGGTATTTCATCCATATCTGAAGTATAATCCGGGTCTGTGGACAGGGTGAGTGGGGCAGGCCGGGGTCTTGGATTTTGATAGTGTAAAGGAAGGGGTGGTGGTGTCAATAAAGTTGCCAAAGCCTTCAATCCGGCCACAATGTGAGCGGGTAGAGCCGCATGGTCCATAAGCATATCCGTGACCAGTCCATGAGCTTCCAATAAAATGGCGGTGTCCACTCCTCCCGTTGAGCCCTGAAATATTCAAAGAAATTGGATTTTGAGGAAAGCGGTAAAAAGAAGCAGACATTTTTTTTAGCCTATAAAAAATTACGGAGCATTACAGGAATAATTACAGGAATTATTACTTAAAATTCTAAACCATCTTAAAGTTTCAAAGCAAAATGGTTCCCAACAAATTCTAAGTTTCATTATGCGTCGGACATGTATGTTTGGCCACATCCACGGAAAATATGGATGGGATCCGTCAAAATGTCACTCCTATTATCCGATACATACATCCTTGCATCGGTGGAAAGTGTCTCGGAACGGGAAACTTATAGTGTTATAGTGTCATCGAGCGAAATATCAGTTGCATCCAGAGTGAAATTCCCTGTAGGAAAAAAACTTGGATTGAATTTAACCATGCTAAAAGTAGAGAGGGAAATGCTTTTTTATCAAAAAAAGAAGAAAACTCTCGCCCATTAACTCTCGTTGTAGAGCCGGAATAAAAGAAGACATTTGAAAAGGATCAAACGACTAAGGAAATTTCGTCTTGAGAGTG
The DNA here is from genome assembly GCA_034693705.1 of Spatulosminthurus flaviceps. Classification (NCBI taxonomy): domain Eukaryota; kingdom Metazoa; phylum Arthropoda; class Collembola; order Symphypleona; family Sminthuridae; genus Spatulosminthurus; species Spatulosminthurus flaviceps. Next base: position 13,155 of record JAQFXU010000892.1, read on the forward strand.
AATTTAGTTCTTAATCGAATATATCAGATTAAACAAGTCTTCTTTGAAAGAGGAAGAGAAAGAGAGAGAGAGAGAGAGAGAGAGAGAGGAAAAGAAAGAAAAAGGCACGGTCTCAACTAGGAGAATCTCCACAAAATGAGAAGGTAGGGAAAAGTTGTTAAGTGAGCATTTTCTCTACGAGAGAAAAAAGAAAGGTAGCGTAAAAGGAGACTTTCTCCTTTTTTTTCTCAGATGAGACCGTGTAAGTTAGAGTAAAACATGAAAAAGTCCGGATAGTTACTAGATTTAGTAGTTATATAACATTTTGGAGGAGAAAAGATTTTTCACTCGTTTCCCCCCTCTAGTATATATCTAGTGTAGTGGTAGTAGAATATAGGACAAAAAAACTTAGGAAATGGTCCTGGCTCAAAATATCCCCCTCTTCTCTCTTGTGCTATAATATAGGTGTATGTATGTACATAAGATGAGAGAGATTCCTCCACTCGGGCTCCTCCGCTCCTCATTGTAGATTAAGTGAAGTCCTCTCGTTGAAGGAGTAGGAAAAGCCATCAAAACTAGTATATTTATTTGACGTGGTGAGCATACAAGAGAGTTCTAATCGCATCGATGAGTAGTTTCTAGTGTAGTTCTGGGACATGAACTGGCATAGCTTAAGTGACGTCTGCGTTTATCTAGCAAGCTAACATTCCTTGCTTGCTCAAGATCCCTAATATGGAGGTAATAATATACGGAGCTATATAGTACATTATGTCCATATCAGACGCTTGTTAAAAAAGCCAAACACCTGGACCACAACCCTATTTTTTTTTACACAATCAACCAACTTTTCCTCTCCTTCCCAATTCCTTTGCTATATAATTCCCTCATCATTTTCTCCTACCTCAAAAAAGGTTTTTGGGCTATTCGGGGAAAAAAAATTCCCAATAAATTTTAAGGATTGCATGAGGAAAGCCATTCTGGAATCTGACCATCCTAACATATAGGAGGATTCATCTGTATTAACTTAACGTTTATCATGCAAGATCTGACTAGGTAGTGTCAAAATACAAAATTTCCCTTATAAAATTTTCCAGCCACAACAAATGGAAATCCATTGAGATTTTTTTTATTTGGATAAAACTTTCAATCCGATCCATCAAAATGTCACTTCAATCGCGCATGATTTAATCGTCTGATCCAACAAAATAACTAGGGTTTTGGAGAAAAATGGAGTGATTCAATCAATACTAGGTTTGCATCGGCCAAGATTCCAACAGTGCTTTGGACACAAAATCAACCACGATATTTCTTGCTACGGAAAGGATTTCAGTAAAAAAGACAAAATTAGCCTTTCTTGAAAACACCTACAAACTGTTAGAAAATGCTCGTGGTATGAAACAAAACATTTTATAGTTAAACAATTTATTTTTGCATCGGACACAATTTCATTCAAAAATCTCCTTCACGTATGAGGAAAGATTTCAGTATTTTCAAGCCAACTGCTCAATGTATTTTAACTGTAAAATGTGACCGGGGTCGGTCAAAAGTTTAGTCAGATCGGTCAAAATGTCACTTGACCAAGACATACGTTTTTTCAATAACAGAGAATGTGATTTTGGAACCACAACATACGGAGAAAGTTTTTCCATATTGAAAATCCTTGCCCAACCTGGACTCTGTTTCTGGGGAAAACAAGTTCAAGAAATTCCTTACGATTGGCTCAGTTTAGGGGGAAATTCTCAACTTATTTAAGCTCCTTTTGGGCTTGGCCATAGCATAGTAAATACAAATATGATAACTATTACTACGCCTTCCTTCCGTATAAATTGTATCTGTGAAAAATGGAGGATTTGGTCACATGAGAGACGCCACCACGAGAGGATTGATGAGTGTCATGGAATTTGAGATTGTGACAGCGCATCTTGAATAGCAGACTGATATTCATCATAGGAATACATGAATAGACATCACAGCTGGACAGCCTTCTCGAGAGGCAGGCATCTCCACTTTTATCACAGTCACTTTCCTTTTGTACTTTCTCTCTCTCTCTCTTTCTCTCTCCCCTATGAGCTCTCACAGAGGATTGCCTGTCACGGGAACTTGACTCCGCAAAAACTGTGGGAAAGCTAATTAATGCTCGTTCAAAAATGTGAATTCCAAATCCTTCCAGACCCATTCCTCCATAATATAAAATAAGCTCTAGCTCCATAAGTTTTTACAACCCATCCACCACCCTGTACACGCTAACTTCATTAGAGAGCCCGGCCTAATGGATCATCTTCTAGAAATGGGCTCAACATTTTTTTTTACTCCTCACATTATGAGCAGTCTAATCGTCCTGTGGAGGTTATAGCATACCCGCTAAAATTCCCACTTAATCATATCTAAAGTAGCTACTTTCACCATTACTATTCCTCCAACTCTATGGAAAAACTCATCCCAAAAATTCACTCTCACATTCTTAAAAAAACAAAAAATTCCCTTCCATTAGCCCAGTTTTTCTCACACTTGAGTTTTGACTAATTCCTATATATGTATTGATCTTCTAAAAATGGTGCTAAAAATTTCCAGCTATAATATTTCCTTGAGGGAGAAAGGTTGACAAATCATTTGAACTTACGCTAGTGGTATAATCATCATCAATAAAGGCTTATCTTCTTTTCAAGTTCTCAAAGATTTGTGAGACAATTTAAAAGTTTGACAGGTTCAAGCGACGCGACACACAGTTTTTAAAAGCTAAAGTATAAAGCCTAGCTTGATGGGGATCAGTTGTATAGGTAAAAAAATCTCGGAGCCTTTCATTAAATTTATTAGGTTTGATGTGTGATTTGGGTATGCTTAAAAAAGTCTTAAGATGTGATGCACTCCCTTTCTCCCTCTCTCAATCCATCCCCTTCCTTAAATGTAAATTGTTCTCACAAATATTATCTCCATATACTTTTAGGGTCTTGTTAAGTATGAGATGACATATTTCTAGGTCATTGCTAATAATCGTCCCGACACTAAATTTGAGGACTTTTCCCCATTCATTCCTATGAACCAATAGCCCTGTACATTATATGCGTGTATGCTATTAGAGCCAATGGCCCATGACTCTTTATCCTAATTTTACAAGGACATTAGCCAGCCTCTTGATTTAGCGTCTACTGGAGAGAGAAAGGGTGTCCTAGGAAAAGAAAAAGATGGGGGCGGGGAGGATGGATCCATATAGTGGTGGTAAAGGAATGATAGGTTGAAACATTTAAAAAACCCGTGAGGGAACCAAGTTCCCAGTCAATCCGGAAAAACGACCCTTGAATTATTAATTGAGAACAAGAGAGCTGGGCTCTTTCAATGTAGTATGAAGTAATCTTGAATGCTAAGGCGCCTTTTTTTCCTACAGGAAAAAAGTTCTTTTACGAAATAAAATTCTTTTTTTTCTCCTTTACTTTACTTCCAATACTTTTCTCTCTCTCTCTCTCTCTCTCTCTCTCTCTCTCACTCTCTTTGCATTGGTAAAAAAATCCACTTTTATCTCTGACTTTTTCTTCTACTCTGGCTAGGGGGAAAAAAGGAGAAAATCTTATAAAAATCCAGCTCTTATAAGACATCCAGATGAAATTCAATAGCTGTACAATCAACTCATTAATCAAGTCCTTAGGAAGTGAAAGAGAGGCGGATTTTGTTTTATCTTCGACATGTTTTGGCATGTGGTGGAAAAAGCTTTGGTATTCCACCATTTCCCCCAATACACACACACACACACACACACACACACACACACACACACACACGGTCAAATCTGTTTACTTTAAATACACTCAAGGCTCATTTTCTCTCTCACTGGTTCCTTCATAGTTTCCTACTACTACTTTGAACGTGTTTCTCCTTGGAGGAGGCAGTAGTATTTATTTGAGTAGGCATACATGGTTTTTAGGTAAATGTGAACTACTACTACATATTTGGGCCCAGATAGAATTTTTGTATAGATAGATTTCTCCTAGATACTTCTAATATAGAGAGACACGTAGTAGGAGTAAAAGTGTCCTTGTGCTTTCTCCCTCACTTCCTCTCAGGATTTAATGTCGCTCTGTACAGTCTCCCTCAGTGTAATTACATTGTCAACTTGTTTCTGTAAAAATCAATTTGAGCAGGATTCTTTTCCCATTCAAGCTTGACGTATACTTTATATATACGTACATATACGCACATATATGTGGAGAGAGGGAGAGATGTAGTAAGTAATAATATGCCCCCCATATGTCCACATATATTATCCACATACAAGTAACAACTGGCTAATCAACATGTTCCTTTTTATTTACGAGGACACAAATTACTACATCCACATCCCTGGGCCCATTTCCCCCACACGCCTCATACCATACAATGCTATTCCTCAATATAATATATACCTTCCTCCTCTCCATCTTTATTCTCACACGATCGTAGATCCTATACTATAGGTTCTTGACCCATCCAGCTCAAATTTCAGCCCTTCCTACGTCATAAACAGCAGCAGAGGGAATTTTAGCACATGTAATGAAAATTTCCTTGGATCTGATTGGAATTTAGACTGAGAGAGAGAGAGAGAGAAGGGACAAATTTCCTCCTCAATTTGTTGTACCCAAACAAAATTCCATAAAGGACAGAAAATTTAACACTAATTTTGGAAAAAATTTCAAGGGAAATTATTTTGTGAAATTTTATCAAGGATTTGAGGAGTTTAGCCTGAAATTCGAACCTATGTGAGGAGGTTTAAGGTAGGTTACCATATAGTAAGGGAAAAGTTGATTTGTCAAGGGAGGGAGAAATTCCATGATGAAAAAAAAACGAGACAAATAGGGAGAAGAAGGTAATGATGTAGTTTTTCCTTCAAAATCCCCTGCAGCTGTTACAAGTCCAATCACATAGAAGGGGGTTTTGTGAAACATAAGAGAGACAGAGAGGATTTTCCTAAGAGAAAAAGATAGGAAGAGAAAAAGAGAGAGAGAGAGAGAGAGAGAAAAACAAGGAATGTTGTAGTTACGGAATCGAAATTCACTTTTGTGCTGACTAAGTTGGAAATTGATTCAGTCATGTGTCTATCTACCTGTCGCTTGAGCAAGGTTTTTGTTCACATGGGACAGGTGAAGGAAGACTGTGGGATTTGGAGGGAGGAAGAAGCTATATGTAATCGCCAAGCCTTTCTCTCTCGCTCTCTACTTACTTTTTCTCCTCTCCTTGGCAAGTAGTATATATAGAGAAAGGAGAGTGTGTCTAAGGAGAAATTTGAAATTACATCCACAGAGAACTGAAATGTATTCTTCAAAGTAGCAATGAATTTTTATGACCATTTTACAGGAGCAATAAAGTGGAATGTTGGGAAAAATGATAAAAGTGTATATAAGAAAGGGTAACCATATAATGTTGGGCTTTCCCTACATTATTCTCTCGAACCAATCCTCCACACTACTTATTTTCTTCCTTGTGTGTTCTTTTGGTATAGAAATAGTAACCTTGGACTATTGTAACTGCGTCAAAGCCTTTTTTTCTACATTCTCTCTCCATGTATCTATCTCTCTACCTATGTGGGATGAAAATAGTGTGGGGAAATAACAACTCTACTTTCTTATACTCTGAGGTCATGTGAAGTCATATGTGGTTTTTTTTATTAGGAAGAAAGAGGAGTTTGAAAGACAGGGAGAGAGAGAGAGAGAGAGAGAGAGGAGGATGATAATAGTCCCGGGTGAAAACTATCTACTTGAAGCCTGAAACATTCATAAGGTCTCTCTATGGTGTTCAAGTAGGATCAATTCCCCCTCACAATTATATTACATCCCATCCATTTTAAAATTGATTTGATGATGTCGTAAATAAGTGACAGGACAGATGAGTCCAAACATTTTAACTTTACACCTTGAGTGTTCCAATTCCTTGGGAGACTCTAAACATTTCAAATTACTTCTTATATCCCTTGGAGCTCGAATTTTAAAACCTGCACGGTTATTTTATACATGTAAGTTGTTCCATATACTTCATAATTATGGAGGATCCCACACCATCACTTTCCCCCTATTGAAATGGCAGAAGCAAATTTGAACTTGTCCCCCATTGAAGCATGCAGAGTAAAATATGCATGAAAAGTCATTATGGACTCGGTCAATAAATACCAAATTCTCTTCAAATATTAGTTGCGTAGGTTAAAAATCCAGTAACATCGTGTTTAATAAGGGTCATAAGGCTAAAAAAAACTCATGGTAAAATCCTATCAAATTTTAATTAGCTTTAAGTTTTTTTTTGTAAAAGTAATATTTTCCGCCATGTCCTCGTTTTAAATTGTATTCGTTGAAATGGTAAAAAATGGCTAGTACGTATTCAATAGTGGTAATTCATGTACACTTTTTTGTGAGAAGAAATATTGTATTTATTTATTAATGGGGTTAACGGGGGAAAACTCTTATAGCTGGGGAATATTTTTTTTTAAAATTAGCCTGCGAGAGTAAAGGACACACATGGAAATTAAAAGGGTTGTGGGAGAGTTGGAAGGTTTTTTGTGATGTATTGAATGGAAAAAGTAGAATAATTTTTTCCCAAGGATGTACATATATCTGTTGTTCAGCAAGACAAATAAATTGCATGTGTAGAAAAATAGATAGGAGCCATTGTCCTCTCCTGCCTTGATAAGTAAATATGAGTTGATAGGACCATCAAGGAAATTCACCATGGATTCACGTGTATAAAATGAGGGTGAGCATAGGAGCAGTAGTGGAAGGAGGACGTGAGGAGTGGAGTACTCTGTACTAATACAGAGGGAAATATTAAATTACAATTGTCTTGAAAACGAATTTTCTCCAGTCACTCCTACTTCCATGGAAAGAGTTCTACACGCTAGTCCCCCTTACAACTTGTCCTCCCATAAAAGCAATTTGAGCTCAAGCCTGTAGTAATCCTTTATCTGTAAAAATATCCCACGCTATTATTACTATACACTCATGCAATTGAAAAAGACCAGTCCCAGACACTTTATTTTTCCACGAGTAGTATCTACGTACACAAAGTTCCGAATAAATTCTCTCTCTCTCTCTCCTTCCAATCCTAAAAAGTCAATATTATTTAATTTTTCAAACTCTTTTACTTTTAGATGGGCTCGATGATGAGTATAGGGAGGGATATATAGTAAATTATGCCATTGATTACTTCAACCTTAAACAAAACCTACTGACCCAGATATGAGCCCACTTTGGAAAAAGCAAGGTCCTCATAAATAATGAAAGTGGAAATGGACCAAAAATGATTTGTCAATTGCTCTGCTTTTTTTTTTTGCCCCTGCCCTGTGTAAATAAACTTTGAGGAAAGCCGGAGAAAAATACATGATAATATCTTCCAATACCTTGTCATTTCAAGGGGTAATACTAATAATTGCATCTTACAAATGAAATCCTCATCCATATTCTTTATCAATCCTTTACATTTTCTCTGCAAAATTTTGATGGCGTCAGACAACAAAACTGGGCTTGCAATCCTACATTAATTTTCAAGGTTTTTAAAAATGTCATTTTCTCATTTGGAGTGAAAATTTTATTTGCCACAAACAAGTTTTGGGTTGAGTCGGACCAAACTTGGTTGGATTTCATTATATATTTTTTTCTCACCTTTTGGTTTAAAGTTTGGGCTAAATCTTGGGTGAAAATTTCCATGCTTTTTGAAAATATTTCCTTATAGAGAGGTTGGTCAAAATTATGGACAGCACAGGATGTTAAATTGTACGGGGGCACATACACGCATGATATTTTAAAACTCGTCATGTAGGTGTACGTCCATGTGAGGTTGGAGAGAGGCTTAAAAAGTGTGCCTAAAAGCATATATATGTTGAAGGGTAACTGAATTAAAAATGCTATCCCCTTGATCCTCTCGACAGAGAATGAGAATGAGATAGATCTAGAGGGAGAAAATCCAGAGAAACTTTCCTTTCTCCATTACGCATATATTCGGGTTGGCTCAGATTGAAAGGCTTACATAGCAGAGAGGAAAAAAAAATAGTAAATTGGAAAGTCAAATTAAGTTAGAAAGACAAGCCATGTAGTAGGGACTTTGTTGAAGAGAAGAGTATAGGGAAAATGGGCTGTGAGAGAGAAGAAAGTGGGAAATAATTCCAAGTCCATACTTTTTTTACTTATGTTTTTTCCCCTCAAAATGATTTAATGACTTTGAACTTCCCAGAGCTGAATTCAATGTGAAGTTATGTGTATCAGTGGAGTTGCTCAAAACTTGTGAGGGGATGAGGAAAGGAAGGGAGCGGGAGCCGGTGGTGGTGGTTGTATGGTAAAAAAGTGAGAGTTTGTGACATACACGTCAAACTTTTCCCAATGCAAATAACTTTCTCAACTTGTTCATTTCACGCCATATCAAATGTATGTACAATTCTATGCCTGCATATTCTCAACTCTATATGTAAGCCTTGAGCTCTACTATCTGTACCTATGGAACTGCTCTCCATTCTCTTTGAGTCTCTTCTCAGGAGTGTCCATTGAACAAGTCATCCTATGATAGGAGAGGAGAGTGAAATGCTCTAATGCAAATCCAATTGCTTTTCCCTATACAAACTTTCCGCCAATTCTTTTACAATTATTGGATAAATATGAGGAAACGTGTGCCCCCTCCTGCATGAGTAAATTATAGTGTCAACATCCAAAAATTGACTAACATTTTAGAAAATTTTACTCTCTCATTCCCGGAAATTTGACTAGCTTTGGCTAAATTTTGGCTCCATCAATAAGCCTACACGTTTTGACTAAAATACTAAAATGGAGGTCGAATCCCTTCCCACAAGTTATTCCTCCTCACTTTGAAAAACTTCAATAAAACTATATAAGAATTTCCAGTTGGAGTTTGAGGAAAATTGAGCAAGGCACAAACTACATTTAGACCATGCAATGACGTCCTCAGAGAAACTTTTGTGAAATTGAAGCCAAGCTAAAATTTATTACTTTGCTCATGTTAAAAAATCATTCCCCTTCAAATAAAGTGAGAAAAATAGGCTCAAACTCATCTCCTCCACATTTTGACATGTTACAATAACGGGATATGTGGAAATACAGGGAGAAATAAATTACAATTACAATCTACCTTTTACTTTACATTTTGTCAGTCGCTCTCCCCAGGAAAAAGAAAATCATCATACATGATATTAAAAATGAAGGAGGCCAAAATAATCATCAACTCTCTCTCTCTCTCTCTCCTCCTCCTTCCCCACAGAATCCAGAGAAAATCCCTGGGGTTAATCCCAAATGAGAAAATACGATACATACCAGGAGAGATTTATAAGCCCCATTACTTTTGCTTCTTCTCACGCACAAAATATGTACATGCATATATTATCCTCTCCTTGGGATTTTTCTCACTCATCCTATCAAGTAAAATATAATAATTTTACTAGAAAAACGTCCCGTCGTCCCCGCTCAAGGAAGAGGGCAACAAGAAAGGCTATTGATGTGAATATTGATTTAGCCCAGGAAAAATCAATATTTGAGTAATGAGATAAAAACTTTGGGCCACAAAAGTTAAAGCCAGCCCTTCTACAAAATCCTTACATCTCTCACCAAGATAGTTAAGAAAGATGAAAGCTCCTCCTGCATCTCAAGATCACAGGTGAGAGCTCTGGGCCTTCTACATTTACTATTCTCAATATATTATTATTATCCAAGGAAAAGCCATCTTCTAAACCCACTCACACCACATGAATCATAAACTATTGCTTGGAGAGCTCAAACTTAATTCCTCGAAATGAAAACACACACAAACACACACACACACACACACAGAACCCGACGGAGAACCTTGTTTTTAGCTGAGCCTGAGAAAAATTTCCAAATTGCTACTTAGTCCTAGAAAGGTGAAAGCTTTTTGACGTTGATGGTTTTAGCACACACACACACACACACACACACACCAACCCAACTGGGGTACGACGGTATAAAAAGTAATTTCCGCTTGGATTTTTATTGCAATGCAATAAAAAAATCTCTGCTTAATAGTTTTCTCTTCTCCCCTCCTCCATTCAATCAAAGCTCCAATAGTTTCAGAATAACTTAGGAACTAACTATTATACGAGGACTAAAAATTATTTACTAGGGTCTTTCCCCTCCACTCCATCATTTTCCCTCTATTTATACAATATCCGTCCATAATCACAACATTTCTATTACCAAAGGAAAAAAAACACAATTGCTCCCCGAACCTACCTTCAATATTGAGACTCACTTAATTTCAATTGATTCCAACTAATTTTTTTTTTTTACCAGTGCAGTAGTGCCAAATAAATTTCAATGGATTCTTTCCCCTCAAATGTTTTCCACCCATGCAGAAGAAATTTCAATGATTTGAAGGAATCCTTTTTGTGGACGCCATAGAAATCTCAATTGATGCGTATAGATAGGAAGAGAAAAGAGAGGAGAAAAGTTGAAAAGATTGGAAAAAAATCTGGACAAGATGTTCAATCAAAGAGAGAGAGAGAGAGAGTCAGCGAGTATAAAATTGATTCATAGATTTATTAAATAAAGTTGTTCAAATGGTCCATTTCATTCCCTCCCCTCCCCCCCCCTCTCTCGTGTCTCCATGTAAACCAATCACTACATAGCGGAGAACATTATTATAGAATGATCCAGAAAAATCCACTAAGCTCAAAGGATTCATAATGTGGATTTTGTCATGGTGAAAGTTCATTTTCACCACCACCACACAATGCTCATAGCTAGAGATAGAAAAAGTTGAAATGGAATGGGAATGAAACCTTGCTTTTTTCCTTTGGGAGGTGGAGAAAAAAGAGAAAGTTAAAAAAAAGGAGAGAGAGAGAGAGAGAGAGAGAAAGAGAAAAGGAGCGGAAGAGAAATTGAAGGTAAATAAAAATTTGACAGCTGGTCACGGTGGAGAAAGCAGAAAGGACTGAGTTGCATTTCTATTGACTCTTTCATTCCTACACTAAAGGAGGGGGAGAAAGTTCATTTGTACAAGGCTTGGCTCCATTGTGAACGTTTAATGCGGCGATGAGGATGGAGGGAAAAGAATTCAAACTGCATTATTTTCATTGTGTGTGTGTGTGTCCTTTTTAGCGTAACTTATCCCTGAGGCATTACACTTGACATTAGTATATTTATGTGGAGAAAAGGAGATTTTAGAGGAGGGAGAGAGAAAAATATGGGAAAGGACTTGATCTCTCTTTTTTCCTCTTTTCCCATTTTCTATGAATACGAAAAAAAACCTCTTACTTTGCTCCTGGTTTTTATCGCAGCCCACCAGACAGAAATGTCGATTTGTGGTAGGAATATCCTGGAGTTTACCCTATCTTAACACATTATGGTCTCAAATATCTGTTGCAGAGGTTACCGTGCGTGAACAAGTACCAAAAGGATTGTCTCTTTTGTTGTATACAGAGAGAGAGAGAGAGAGAGAAGAACCATGAATAAGGATAAAATATAATGGTCTCCGTATATTTCTCCCCTTCCCAAATTCATCCATGTTAGTACATAAGTCTCCAATAATTTACACATGCTTTCTCCCAATTGCTCTTTCAGGTGAAGGGAAGCAAGGGTGCTCATGTGTGAGTAATCGGATAAGAATAAGCTGTCCCATCCTCCTGTCTTCCAATCCTCTCTGTACAAATACATACGTGGAGAAAACTAAGGGAGGGCGAGAGTGAGAGAGAGAGAGCCGGATGTATGGAAATTGAAGATGGGAAGTGAAAGGTCCCAGCCTATTTAACCCAAGATGTAAAGGAAATGGAAAGATTTTATTTTGTGTACATGAAAAAATGAAAGGAATCCTCATGATTTGGGATTTTAAAAAATATTAGATATTTTTTTCAATTATGAACAATATTATTCTCAATAGGATGGAGTATGGAAAAGAAAGGAGAGGGAAAGTGTAAGATGACTTTCATTTTTTTTATAGGAGACATATGGAAGGAATGGTCTGGGATGGAGGGAATCAAAGTGGCATTTCCAATTGACTGATTCTTACCCTACACCTTTCCCCCTACCTTTTAAGGATTTTTCTCTTTTTACTTTGGAAAAAAAATATGAAGGGAAAAGTGGAGAGGAGTTGACTTGGGTGCGTGAAAGTGAAATGAAAGTGAAATGTAAGTGCGGTTTACAGAAGAGTATATTCTACCTGATTTAACTCACCTCATGGTTTCTTCTCACATGGGAAATTGTAGGGGTCGTCAAAAGCATTCCATGTGGTAAATTGATATTTTATTGATCAATATTTTCCCAACTATTTTCTTGCTATTTATTCCACTCTCCCAAGTCCTATAACCTTTCACGAAGGACAGGGAAAATATATTTCTTTTGGAAATTCCCTACCTCCTCCTCCTCCTACACGGCCTTTTCATCAAGGTCAATCTCTCTCTCGTGATTAAAATTAGTTTGTCTCTTCACATTTTCAATCCTCAAAAAAATATTTTTTTCCCACGTTAAACTCATCAAGTTCATAGACAGGAAGAAAATTTCCCCTGAAGCCATACACTTTTTCAAGCCTTTCCCCAGGACACTAAAATTTTTGTGGATGTGACTCAAATTTGAGATCTCTCTGATCGTAAAGTGTTTCACATTTCTAAACTTAAATATCCCATAAAGGAAAAAATTAAAAAGTAGATGACATTTTTACTAGCAAGAATAATAATTGGATCTGATGGAGGAAGGGAAATGTAAAAAGTTGTAAAAAAAAAAAAAAGTTTTTACAATTTGTTTAGAAATTATACAATTTATATCTTAGCATTTCCCTCTTAAGAAAATCCTGCTGGGTTTTTCAAAGTCCGCGGTATGGCAAACAAAGCTGATGACATTAGTAATCCCATCAAATTATCAAGGTGGAATGTACTCGGCTTACTCGAGAGTAGTGGGAAGGAGAATTATTCTGGTACATGTAGTATATAGTTGAGAGAATGTAAAAAAAAAGTGCACATTCCTCCAAAGGATTCCAGAAGAAAAAAGTTGGGGGAAGAATAAAGAAGGTTATAGTTAGGAAGGGAGGAGGAGGGTATGAGGGTATCAATGCTAAAAGTGGGTCTTGATGAGTATGGAGTGGAAATGAGATGGTATGAAAATGGGAGTGAGATATTCCATATAGCGAAGCATGTGGAACCAAATGGGGATGAAGAGAGGGGGGGGGGAAGTAGGGAAATGAGTAGTGGATTTAAAAGGGAAGGCTAATGCTAAAGTTGTTGTTGTGTTTGGAATTAGGGTTGGAAAGTGCACTATAAACTAATAAAGCTTGAGGTTTTATTGTGCCGGCAATAAAAGTCTAAAGTTTCAAAATGTCTTCCCTTTAGACAACAACAATGATAACAAGAGTCGTTCCCTTCCTTCCCTCTAGTAGTCTCACTCACTCCCCAGCCATTGCATTGTGGGTTAGTGTGAAGGAAAAACAAGTGGGAAACTTTTCCACTCGCCACAATTATAACAGGAAAAATCTCCCAGAAGCTCCAACTACACTTTCTCCCTCTCTCTCTCTCTTTCTCCTTGAGACTTTTCAAACGAACTGAGGTAAAAACTTTGACTCCCATGGGACTCCTCATCTTGGATCTACTCACACCACTCTGGTTCAAGTACAGAAAGCTCTCTCAGAACACTTCACCTATGTACGTATTATAGGATGAAAACCTTCCTTAAATTTACCATCCAACCTTTATAAACATGGACCTTTGTCTATTTTCCTACTTACTCCAGTAGTATTATCCTCATTAGAGCATACATGGGAAATTTACATATCCAATCTACACCAGTTCCAAAACTCAATTTGGCCGGGAAATTTGGGTGGAAAGGTGGGGCTGATTCCCTTCCTCCATTATTATTGTTTTCCTTCCCAATTAGTGTCTTACATAGTGGCATATCATCTCCGTCCTCTATAGTACTTTCCCTCCCTTGTAGTCAATGTAGTAATAATTATATATGTACTGTTAATTTTTTCTTTCCAACAGAGCTCGTATATAGACCAGTCAGGACTTTACACGATGGTAAGGGAATTGTCCAAAATATTTTTTTCGCGTTGAGGGTACTTGGTAAGGTTCGGGGGGGGGGGAAATGAGAAAATTCCTAAATGTGCCCACCCGGCTGGGGGAATTTCCCCTTTTGCAAGTGGCCCCTGCTATAGCTCAGCACTGGACCATCCGATTGAGTTAAAATTTTAAACTTGAGCTTTTGAGGGAATTTAATTTGGGACCTCACTCTTATAGTTTTCCGAAAATCCGATTTTCCCTTTTCCGGGTATTTATTCGGTTATGGACGTAAAATTGAAATAAATTGACAGCTGGAAATGTTTTTTTATTTTCAAGTCATGTCCATAACTTGGGTAATAATGGTCCGAATCGGGTAAAATTTCCTGGAGTTTTTGCATGATTTTCTATAGAGGTCCCCATTTCAAATTGTCATTTTCCCCGAAAAAAGGGAAAATACCTGGAAAACGGAAAATCGGATTTTCGGAAAACAAAAGAGTGGAGTCCTCTAATGAAATTGTTCAATTAATGTTTTGCCACAAAGGGGAAACATATTGTTCAAATTGCTCAAAAATTTGCCAAAAATGTGTAAAGTGTGTTGAAATTTCGTCAAAGTTTCGGACACACCAGGAAAATAATTTTTTTTTTATAAAAAAAGTGGGAAATTTTCCCCTCCTTCACTCAAATTTGAAGGGTCAAATCCTTAGAGTGCCCCATCCTAACCGTCAAGGTGTGCTTGACACGGGTCAAGTTTCCATAAATTTCCTTATTCTAAAAGTTTCTCTCATAAAGTTAAATGTCAATTCCAGTAAACCCTGCTCTCATCCACACATCTGGCACATATCCGCACAAGTTTGGAAGTACATGTGTAGTGAAAATAACCAAAGGAAAAACCTTTTGAGATGAAATCGGAGAAATTATAGGAGGTAAGGATCTATATGAGGATGAGAGTAAATCCAGAGGACGGTTCAGTTCCAAGCTATTAAGTCAGTTCCATGAAGGAAAGTCAGTTCAAGGAGAATATATCAACTAATGTTGTACGTGGGTAAGAAAAACTCAAAAAAATAAAATTGAGCCTGTTACCTCAAGGAGGAAAATCAGCTCTACTACTAAAAGGTGATATGGATTTAAGGTACGGGTGAAGATTGAAAGAATGGGAGGAGGACGTGTTCTATAGAGCGGGGGTTATATCCACCCAAGCTAGACGCATACATTTCAAGAGAGATGAGACCATAAAAGAGCTTAGACTCCCTGAGACACACATACTTTGACAGTGGAATGGAGATGACAATCACTCATAGAAAGCTACTACTTGTTCCGAGAGCAAGACTCATTCAAAGGAAAGTTAGTGTGTGGTGGGAGTTTAAGTGAAAGCAATTTTTCCCCATTCGCTCGCACCACATTCATAATAATAACATATGGGATGAGACTGAGACTCGTACACTCCCTCCCGACTTAAATACTTCTTCTTCTGGAGGAAAAGAAACAATTTGAAGGGAAAAGTGAAAGTACGTGTGTAGATCAGTTTATGCGGGTGTGGAAGTTGTGGGTGAAAATGAGCATCATACTTTTTGTCTCAATATATCATATTATATGCCTCCTCATTATACTAGGAAAATATCCTACTTTGTATTCTCTCGCACACAAGGAGACACTTTCTCCATAAAAGTTATTCCTTGTCTTTGATTGGGAAAAAATTGTTTGGACAAATAACGTAAATCCTTGAGCAAATAGGACCATTTGGGCTACTTAGATGGAAGAAGGGCTCAAGTGAGTATTGACAAACTATTTGATTTCCCCCCTATCTCTTGGGAAATAATGACCCTGCCCTGGTAAAAGTATGTAATATACATACATATATAGATCCTTTCCTTGATATTTAACTTGCCATTTTGCTCGTCAAGTAAATACAACGTGCTTTATTCTTTCACGAGAGGATTCGAGGGTCAGAAAGCCTTTAGTTTATTAGTTGGTGAAAGTGGTGAAAGTGACTAGGTTTCAATGGACTCAGAGAGTATGGAGTAATTTAAGTGAGTCGCGAGCTCTCTGAACGAAGCTTATCAACAATTTACTCAAGAGTCATTTTCCCTTCTGGAACTTTCTCTCCTCAGTCATGTATTTACTGAGTGAGAATGTGTTGCGGGTGAAAGTATTACAGGGGTCATTCATATCATTTTGTACGGCTATAAATGTAGGAAGAGCGAGTATGGAGGGAATTTTCCAGGATTTATTTCAGCGGGAGGAAATAATCGTTTCTTTTCCACATCGCATGAGGTTAAAAAAATTGTAGTTTAAAATATATTGCGAAATTTTGGTCAAATGGTTAGAAATTTTTGTTAAAGGGCTAGCAATTTTGGTTAAAGGGTTAGAAATTTTGGTCAAATGGTTAGACATTTTGGTTAAAGGGTTAGAAATTTTGGTTAAAGGGTTAGAAATTTTGGTCAAATGGTTAGAAATTTTGGTTAAAGGGTTAGAAATCTTGGTCAAATGGTTAGGAATTTTGATCAAATGGTTAGAAATTTTGGTCAAATGGTTAGGAATTTTGGTCAAATGGTTAGAAATTTTGGTCAAATGGTAACAAACATTGGTCAAATGGTTAGGAATTTTGATCAAATGGTTAGAAATTTTGGTCAGATGGTTAGAAATTTTGGTCAAATGGTTAGGAATTTTGATCAAATGGTTAGAAATTTTGATTAAAGGTTTAGAAATTTTGGTCAAATGGTTACAAATCTTTCCCAAATGGTTACAAATTTGTTGACGAGTGTTCGTAAGTTGGTCCACAAAACTGCTATTACACGGCACTCCATGTTTTTGTCAGATCTTTCCTAATTCCAGTAACTTTCCCATATGGTATAAATTTATCCTCAGTTCGTTCACAATATTACTGTGGTGAGATTGTTGAAAATTTCTATAACATCATATCCTTCCAAGTATTTCTATGATTCTTGAAATCTTTGTTCAAATTATTCCAAGATATTGCCCCGCCCTTGAAAATTTTGGGAAGATCCTCAAATTTCAAGTTTATTCGATAAAAGTTACCCAACTTGGTAAAATATTTGGGCAAATATTTGACTCTATCGCCCTCAATGGCCCTGGGAAGAGAAAATGAATTTTGAGGATATTCTCAAATGTGATGCCATCAACAAATAGGGAGAACGTATCAAATTGATCCAGAGGATGAACGGAAAGGTTTCATTTGTGCATTGGCAATAATAATAATAGTAATAATAATATTGTATGTTGAGAGAGAGAGAGAGAGAGAGTAGAGATAAAGAAATGCATTTGTAGGGAAATATATGTGCTCATTCCATCTTTTTTCCCATGTTGTATTCCAATGAGGTTATCCCCTCTCACTGCATTACTGTCATTCTCTTTCCCTCTAGGTTTTGAATTCTATCTGTTCTGTATGGCAACTACTACCACTACGAGTGGAATCCAAAACGATGAAGTAAAACTATCTATATTCTAGCAATAATAAGAGAGAGAGAGAGAGATGGAAGTGTAGCATGAGGATCTGATCTGCCTCGTGATATCCTCCCAGGCTGCTTCTTCTCCTCCATCGTATAGATAGACAGAAGCCACTGCAGTGTGCTTAAGGATGAGAGAAAGTGTGGGAATGCTTAGTCAGACAGAGAATTCCTAAAGCCGAGAAGGGAAAGCTTTAACTTTGGTAGCCGGAGAGAGCTCTTGTTTTGCGTCATAGTCGCGTCACCCCCTTTTCCCAGATCTACCACTCCATATTTTACTCTCGTGGATCCTTCCCTATTTCTCTCTCTCTCTCTCTCTCTCTCTTCTTTCCTTTCCCTTCCAACTCATGTACACAAACATTTGTTTTCATTCTACCAGCGCCGGATAAAAATTACTAAAAAAAAACCAAAGAAGCCTCCTCACCAATTCCTCACACACAGACTTTCTTCTCCTCTTGGAGAAAGTCTCTGTTCCTTTTTACGTATTTTGAGGAAGAAAGTGTATGTGTGTAAGTATTTGTGAGACTAAGTGAAAGTAGGTTAATGCACGTAAATTTTTTCAATTTTGTAAGACTTTTCTCTCTTCCTACTATGTATTATTGTATAGGAATAAATGAGGTATCCAAGACTCTAAGTATTCCATGAATCAACCAAAAGCTTCCCAAATCTTCCTCATCTTATTCCCAAATGGAAATAACCAATATTGGAGTTGCGATGTCTGGACGTATGTGAGAGGTGCTGGATTCCATTGATTCTCTAACTAACTGAACCAAAGAATTCCCCTTTATTTTATTTTTCAACAAATCCTCACCCATTTTCCTACTATGTCAGTTTTCAAGTCTCAGACATACTCTACGCTTATTGTTAATTCTCTCTCTCTCTCTCTCTCTCTCTCTCTCTCTCTCTCTCTCTCTCTCATAATACAAGTATATAGAAAGTAGGAAAGGAAGAATTTTTCACCCACAATTTTATCTGTGACAAGTCAAAAAGGGAAATCTCATCAAATGCTAAACTATTTTTTGACCCATCCAACCAAAATATTATATTCACAGATGCGAACCAAGCGCATCATAAACATAAACATTTTCCCTCACACATGGCAACATTGTAATATTTTTTGACGGACGCATCCGACTCTTAAATCCATACAATGTAAATTTTTTCAAGAAAGCAATCATATTTAAATCCATGGAAAAATAAAACGGAGATGGATGGAAGCAAGTAAAATTTCGAAGCAATATGTATATGCATAAGAAATGCACAGACCGCAGTTGACAGACAAAATTTAGACAATAATGCAAACGGAATTATTCAGACCCTTGGAAAAAAATTTTTTTTTCAGCCCGACTCCAAAAAAACATTTACACATGGAAATTTGAGCCAATAATGTAAAGGATAATAATTTTATCTATGGATCTCTCAGTATTGTATGAACGGACCCCCGGATTTTGGTATTCCAGTGGATGGAAAAAAAGCAGGCTGAAAATAAGCTTATTTGAAAATCCATGACGAACACACTATTTTTTCCCCTATCCAAATATACTCTAACAATTGCAGTGAGAAGGGAAAGCTATGGAAATGTGCACCTCCTGTGCACCAAACTGACTCAGCACACTTTGTCTCAAGGGCTAACCCATATATAGGAAAGTGCTTATTATTTACAGCATGTTTTTCATCGCTAATTAATACAACTCATTAGAGCTTTTCCTTGGAGCTTGTGAGGAAATTAAAATAGCGGATGCTCTTTTCCCTCTCCATACAATGCTTGTCCGGACGTATGTACCAAAAAAGGATAGACAAAAGTTAGGAGCTCATTTACTTGAGAGCCAAGGGAGATTTCCCATGACAAAAAGGATGTATGAGACTGTACATGCCCCACATGAACCTAATGTCCAGATAGTAGTCTGCGTCAAACTTTTTAGCTCCAGCCTTATACATACAAATGGTAATAAGACACAAGGGCTGTATGTATGTTATGCAGTGCATAGGATAGTGTAAGGACATAATTAATACTTGACATGGCTGAGCATTAGGAAGCAACTCCAAGAGGATAAACTCTGAATGGTGTGGATGTAGTTGAAAAGTGTTTGGAGTGGATAGTCAAGCTGGAAGAACAATTTAAGTCTTTGGCTTGAGGCTCGTCTAATTACTTTAAAAGGCTGGAATTACCACGGCTATTTATACAGATTTCATTAAGATTAGCCATGTCTTGGTGTAGTTCCATACAATGAGCCTTGGACCGTTCCTTGAGACGACAAAGAGTGAGTGGGTGATGGAAAAGGGATAGAAAAAATTACATGCTCAAATATATAGCTCCCGCCGCCTCTCCACTTAAACTCTTTACCCTATAGAAAATGGTCATTGTCAAAAGGAAGAAAGATCCCATTTAGCCTTCCCTTCTTGTGAGATTAAAGAGTCCCAACCTAAATACTAAATCGGAGGAGATGGGATCAATTACATATCATTGGGACTATAGAGTAAAAGCTGAAAATCCCATTTGTTTCCCTCCTTTAATTGATTAAAAAAAATATCTACGTCAATAATAATGTCGTGGGGTACAGTCCAAAAGGCGCTATATGCAGAAATCCCTTAAGTACATGTTAAATCCCGTATATAAGGGATTTTTGCATATAGCGCCTTTTCCCCTTTACCCGACCATAAATGTTCATTTGGACAAAGTTTTTTTCCTTTCAAATTATTTTTGTATTGCTCAAGAGTGGAAAAATGTAGCATTTATAGCACTTTTACCAACATCCGCTCATCTCAGAGAGGAGAGAAAGTCATTGAGGGAGGGTGAAAGGATCCGAAATCCTTCCCTCCTTCACATGAATAGTTAATCAAGCCATTGAAGCAATAACACACGAGGACCTGAACAACAGGCAAAAGTTAGGCAAAATGCTCATGAAAAACTTTCCTCGAACATCATTAACCTGCAAGTGTTCCAGGTATTTTTGCATGCACATGTATCCTCTTAGTTTACAATAGGAAAAGAGGCTTCCTCTCCTCAAATTCCCACTCAGACGAGAAAAAAAATCTCATTATTTATTTCCCTTCCTCATTTCCTCGCTTTCCCCATTTTTTCCTAATAGTACTTTACTCCTCAAAAAGTCTACTACTCTCCGAGGAAATTCCCTTGTTTTCTTTCTTGTCTCTCCCCATGTGTGTTGGACAACTTTCACCAAGCCATGTATGAGCTTGTTACTTGAATGTATAGGAAATTGTCAAAATATTCCAAAGAAAAAAATAAGGGAAGACAACTATCACACACACACACACACACACACACACACATATTAAGTAAATGAGAAAAGAAGAGAAAGCTGACATTTGGTCGTAGTGAGAAAAAGGGATGATTTGGAGAAAGTTTACGAGGGATAATTAAGGACGCTATTGTTTCCTCCTCTCTTGCCTTCATAAAATATCCAAGGAACATCTCAAAAGCTTAATATGGAGCTTCACATAATAAACTAGTAGACACAACTAAGGGGATGTGTAAAAATACATGGAGAAAGTACCCAAGTGCCGGAATGGATTCTCCTACCTACTAGAGAGCCATAGGCTTCCGGAGAATTAAGTCATATAAAGCACAAAATATGACACCATAAAAAAGACCTTTAAAATTCCAACTATCCTAAAATCTCCTCCCCTAAAAGAAAAAAATGTGGATCCGGAGAGAAAGCATGGAATATCCCTATGTATATTTATATACACAGATAAAAGGAGGAAACAAATAGAGGAGAAAGAAGAAAGGAGAGAGGAGGTGAGCTCAGGTTGAAATGATAAAGTGTGTATTCTAGGACAGAGGAGAAAAGTAGTTGTCCCTATGTTTACTAGAAAGAGAAGAGAAGAAAAGGGCCGGAGCTTACAGCTTGCCTGTCTCGAGTAATCATCCACCTTTTTACGGCCAAGTGGAGTCATCAAGAGGAGAAAAGAGAAGGTGCGGTGCGTGCCTGGAGTGCTTCCATAGTAATTACAAGGATATAATTCTATTACTCTTGTTACGGAAATGAATCGTTTTTCTCCCCTCAATCAACTCCTTTTAACTACTCCGCTCCACCGTTAAACAAGGAGGAGCTCGAGGACGGAGAAACTTGCAAATGTCCCTACTCCCCTTCAAATTTACCTCCGTAACTCTCCTCTGTATTCCTAGGAATAACCCTATATAAGCTTATACATGTATACGCTTTTACTGTATATTTATTTAAAGGAAAAAAAATACAAAAACAACAAAAGAGAAAGTACTCAAGTTGAGATATTGAGTAGGAGAAGAGATCTCATGTCAAAATTATTCATACCTTATTCGGAGGTTAAAAGTACGGAGAAAGTTGGGGAAATTCAAAGAAAATATGCTCACATATTTTATAACAACAGGTTTACCGCCCAAATTTTACTCCACGCAAAAATTATTTATACTCCTACAAATGACATATGTAATGTATTATTTATTTTGCATTATTTTTAAGATGAATTTGGTCAAGCTATTTTGTAAAAAGAAATTACTACATGCTTAAAAAACCATATGACGGGAAAAATTATGGGATGCAAAGGAAATGAAGATCTATGAGAAATACATGGATTTCACTTGATAGAGAAACAAAATAATGACCGTTGAGGGAGAAATTCATTTCAACCCATATGCAAAGGGATTGTGGATCGCTCCTTATATTATTGTATGCATCATTGAAGCGACAGAGCCCCCCCATATATTAACAATAGGAAAATGTAGAAGACTCCCAAGCTCATATATACTTTAGAGCATTTGAGAGGGAAGGAGACATTTTGGAGAAAGTTGACTTTTTACATAGTATATGAATCTCATAGTGAAAGAAATAAAGGGCCCTTGCTTGTACAATCAACTTTCTCCAATGCAATGTGAAAGTGAAATGGTCGTGGGAAAGCTCTCCCATTGATTATCTTTGAGAAGACTTTGGAAGAATGAGTGATTTCACAAGTTGCACTTGTTAACGCTCTCTGAGTAAATATATATGCTCCACGGAATAAAATGTCTTTCTTCTTCATTCCCCTCCCTTTCTCCAACTCCTTCAGCCTCATACTTTCCTTTATCTCTTTCTCCCTCTCTTATTTCCCTTCAACTCCGTCCTTTTGTCAGAGTAGTGGCTCATTCCAAGACTTTTCACTTGCGACTCACTCCTCCTTGACTAAAGTAGAAAATTGCTCCTTATGTGAATTGAGTGGGGACAAAAGCCCCAGGGATTTTACAGTTGTGGCTGTTTACTCACAAAAGGATTATAATAATTGATCATTTCAAAAAAAATTTCTCTCTCTCTCTCTCTCTCTCTCTCTCTCTCTTGAACCACGAGGCGGGAGTAATTGAATTGTGGTGGGAGAAAGTAAGGAGGAATAATATGATTCTCATATGTTTTTCATCTTTCCCTAACTAAAGGACAAAAGGATTTCAGGAGAGAGAAAATCTTTAGCTCAGCTCTTCTTACAACTCCATATCTTTCTACATTGTACTTTGGTACTTTGTCCAGGAAGAAAACTCCTCTTCTTTCTCCTAATGGTATTTTTGGAGAGAGAGAGCGTGTGCTTTGCGTTGCATTGCATGAAATCCCAGGAGGAGCTGGTCCACACATGGACTTTGTCTAGTACATTGAATGGTATTATGATTATCGTAAGGTAGAGTTTAAAGTATGGGGCTATCACAACATAAGTTAGAGAGAAAGGAGGGAGAAAGTAGTAGTCGTAGAACAACAAGAGTAATTTCCATTTGCATAATTTACACGCCTTGGGAAATCTTCAAAGTTTTTCCATCATGTGGATTTCGTGCAAGGAAAAGATTACTAGGATTCCATATATCTCTATACATACTATGCATTAGTTCCATATTGGAATAAACGCTTCTTATTCCTCTCTCAATTCACTCTCTCTCTCTCTCTCTCTCTCTCAAAAAAACATTCCAGGCTCCTCCTCCACCTTCTCCATAAATAACCATGGATGAGGTAGGAGTCCAAGGAATTATTTAGCATTATTATACACATATTGTTTTCCTACTATTAATTTCCCAAAACTACAACACGTGTTGACATAGGAAATAAAATGAGAATCAACATTTCCCTCCATACTTTCACTTCCCTTTCACATAATATGGAGAAAGTCCTTTAAATTATCAATAATCATATATCGTGGGCTAAAGTGCAAAAGGGGCTATAATTTTCCTAACGTTATGGGAAAAACAAAAAATTATAGCCCCTTTTGCACTTTAGCCCAGGATATATTCTACACTCCATTTATATTCAATCTCTCTCCTCATTCAATATCAAGGATTGGATTGGGAGGTGAACAAAGTACAAATTCATTACCTCCTAAGTTTAAGAAAATTCCCATATAGGAAAAAGATGGTAGATGAAAATAATGTGATTTCAAGGTTTTTTTAAAGGTTACTTTGGAAAATGTAGCCATATGGCTAAGGAAATTGTAATTAATGTGGGGATTAAAAAATTAGAGTGGAAATAAGCGGACAGGAATAGTGGAATTAGCCGAATTATTATGATTATTTACATTGGGAAAGTAAACCAGTGATTTCTAACGTTATCATCCATTGAATTGGAAAAGTATATTGACTCAGTGTCAAAGTCATGTATGCGCACTTGATAACATTTCCCCCTGCCAAATCAATGGTGGGTAAAAGTTATAAAGAGAAGTGAAGAATGGGTTCATACGTTTTCACACACACACACACACACACACATACGCATAGTATTACATTACTTGTTTAGTTTGGGCCGAGTGAGGGAGAGAGAGAGAGAGAGAGAGAGAGAAGTGAGTGGAGTCGAGAGAGATTTTATGTCAAAAGACATAAAACACATTTATACTCAGGAGCTCTCCTGGCTCTGATGTGTCTCTCTGTACTAGTACAAAGATGATTGTGAGAAGTGTGAATAACGTGGTTTTGGTAGCAGAGCCAGAGCACATACGTAACAAGTAATACTTGTAGCAGGAGTGAGAGAACATGGAGCCTACTGTAAATTCAAATAGAACCTGTACAGCATATTTTCTTCTCTCCAACTTCACACAAATCCATTCTCCGCAACGTTGGCTTTCAATATGTCTGTACACGCTTCTCAAATGTATATGTACATTTGACCTCATATAATATAGGAATAATACCCAACCACTCAAATAGCTTCGGCTCAAAATATATAGCACAGTACATACTAAAATTGGAAATAGCTCCTGAAGGAAAGGTCTATCATTTTCAGTTCTCTTTTTTCAATAGCCAAAGTAACAATTTTAATGGAGTTTGCATAGCACCCTGTATCACATGGATCAAAATTTTGCCCGTAATTTGATACCGTTTTTTACACATGTAAACGAAGATTTTTCAATTTAATCAAAATTTATTACCCTTACAAAGGAAAATTTTGTCTGGTTTAATCAAAATTTTTACCCTTACAAAGGAAAATTTGGTGTGGTTTAATCAAAATTTTTACCCTTACAAAGGAAAATTTTGTGTGGTTTAATCAAAATTTTTACCCTTACAAAGGAAAATTTGGTCTGGTTTAATCAAAATTTTTACCCTTACAAAGGAAAATTTGGTCTGGTTTAATCAAAATTTTTACCCTTACAAAGGAA